>JAZGTJ010001391.1:0-57349 GCA_036877575.1 Botia almorhae | reverse complement strand
TTGCACTGTAAAAATGCACTTCTGGTTAGATGCTAACTGTATTTCGTTGCCTTGTACCCACATGCGCAGTGACAATAAAGTTGAATCTAATCTAATCTAATCTAAATGTGAACAAACTGGATATTAGCAGGATGCTATTCATTTCTGACTTTCTCTAAATAGTAGATACTAAATAGTATCTACAATTGAAGCACCATTTTGTGTGGAGGGCTTAATGGATATATTAGGTATCTAGTCACTTGCAGACTCTTATCCTAGTTAAGTTAATCATTCACTGATGACAAGCAGTTTTGGCATTGCCAAAGTGTGCACAAAAGGCAAACGTTAAAAACAGCTCTCTGCGATGGTATTTTATTATCTAGTTAAACAAAAATCTTTACACAGATACAAAGTTGCGTGACACGGTTGATCACTGACCATCACTAGGTTAAAGGTTATGAATCAATGCTGGTATTTGTACGTAGTTCAAACGGTGCAACCGAACGAGAACCTATAGAAGGGGCGTGGTTGAGAAATAAACGCGTTTTAAAAACATATTCTGCAATATAAAGAGGGAAAAACACTTAATTCACAAGCATGTGCTCCCATTGAAGACACAAACACATGAGATAAGTTAAAGATAAGACTTGCACGAGACAACTGAATTTAAGATGTACATTTTGTGCATTACCTGGTCCGTAGAATTTTTTTCCTCTTGTAACATCAAACACTTTCCCGTTGACAGCCATCAGGATTCTTGGGTTTTTCGTCCCATCGTACTCCTTTAATTCTGCTAAAATGAAGTCTCGTTTCTTTAGTTTAGGTAATGGCTCTTCAACTGGGCCAAAGTCTGCTGGCTTGTCTCCGCGAACGATTTTGTACAACAGAAATAAACAAAGACATAGTAAGCTTATGTTCAGAGGCGAAGTGAAAATTTCATGAAAAATACCAGTAGTTTGCTCAATATCCTCTTCAGCCATTTCGTTTCTGCGTACAATATACTACGTGAGAACACAGAGACTCCTAGAACACAACTGCGCACCAATCACGGAAGCCAAAAACACACAATAGTGTGACGCCGGCCAATGAGAGTTGAGGTGGAATATTGGGATGTGTAGTTTTTTTTACTATTGGCTTTGGCGTTCTGTAAGCACTGTTTTTTTGTAAACTTTATTAACAACAAATAGAATATGGAATAAAGAATGTACATAAAAATACTTTGTCAGTGTCTTCTAATAATTAAACTAATTTTTGTATTGTCTTCTAACAAAAGCAGTGTTTAAACCATTTTTTCTTAAACTATTCTCACTTAACCTGTCATAAACTAATATTTTAATGATAAATAAATGTTTTCTCTTTTTACTAAACAGTAATCTTGCTTATTTTAGAAATAAACTAAATAAGTATGCTTGTCGCCTTAAATACATACAAGCCGAAGCTATACATTTTGTATTAGGTTCCAAAGTTAGTGTAATGTATAGTAAATATGCGTATATAATTTGTTGACTATGCATAAGCTATTCTTCGTATTTACGTATTGATTAATATGAGACATTATCAGCTAGTACAAAATAACAGAACACCAGTAACAACCTCCAAACAGCAGGTGGCAGAATAAAATATTGAGCGGATATTTTTGTTCATCAAAGAAAGAGTAACAGGATAACCAAAACACAGCAGGACTGAAGATAGTGACGTGGCCACGGCACAGAAAACAGGGACAGGCGGCGATAGGTTGGAAATGTTATTTGTCCCTTATATATTACTGTATTGACATATTCCTTATAATGACATGTATAACGTTAATCTCACTATCGGGTGTTTTAACTATTGCTAATGAAGCTAGCATTATAGTAGAGTTTTGTATGTGTCTATGCTATAATCCTTCACTGGTGTGACAGATTGACACTTGTGATTCGATTACTTTTGCGACTATGTTCTCCAGTATCAATTATAATGCTGTTTCCTGATCAGTTCTTCCCGGATCACGTAACTAATGTTTTCTGCGTCTTGCGTCATATTTCTGTCAACATCTGAATCATGACCCTCATCAATATGAGATGGATAGAAGGTTAATTCATTTTAGGAATGTTTGGTGAACCGTAATACAAACCTACATAGTATTTTTTATGTTCCCTCACGAGAGCTTTCTATTATCGCGATTTTTTCCTCCTAAACGACAATGAGGTTAAATGGAGATTAAATGGCAAAGTTTTGCTTAAGTTTCTTGCACCTCAGATGTTTCTCCCGAGAAAAGGCTTCATTCCACATATCACCACTTGAGATATGGGATCAAAACAAGTTCTCAAACTGAGCTCAGATTTGCCTCTGAAATCAAGTCAATATTACTGGTTTCAGTATGAATTCAGACATATTCAGCTATTCTTTGACAACAAAGTTAGTAAACGATTTGGTATCTTTTATACACTTCAGGAGATCGATATGTGCTAAGATGTCAGACAACGAAAGCTCAACAAGTGATCAAACAGAGCAATCAATGGACCAAGAGCCCAACACACCCTCATCACCCACTCAGGATGACCCCTCCTCTGATACTCAAATTGACAGCTCTACTGATATAGCTCCATCCCGTAAGACCAGGAGGAGACCAGAACATAAAACTCCCCCAGAGGACCAGAAGACCCCAAAAACACCACAACCAGCAGACACAGCTTCAAAAGTAAACTTTTATCATATGTTCTGGATGTTGTATTATGTGATTAGATCAATTTTAAACAGCAGTTGTACTTATTTAAGTGTGTATTGTAATGTTTGCAGACAGACAACTCACTGCAATGTATGATTCTTATTCAAATAAGTATGTGTCAAATGAAAATTTATTTTGATGTAGATTTTGGTCACCTAAGAAAAAATAATTCATCTGTATATAATGACTGTGTCATTGTTTAAACCTGTAAACAGCCCTCCACAGAGGCAACGGTTTCACAGGGAGGGTGGGGTTATTGGGGCAGCTGGAGTAAATCCATCATCTCCACTGCTAGTGCCACTGTAGCCACCGTAGGTAAGTTACTATTAAAGGACTTATAAATAAAAGTTTGCAAAACAAAAAACATTATATTACACATGAACTCCTGAAAAGACTATTGTGACCTAAATCACTGTCACATTCTGTATCTGTAGCAAACGTTTTAGTTTAGTTTAGATTTATGTATCATACTGATTCTACTGTCATACTATGTATCAAGACTAATACTGTTATTTTATTGGCTAAGGCCAAGGGCTGTCACAGGTCATTGAGAAGGCAGAGACATCTCTTGGAATTCCAAGCCCCGAGGAGCTTTCTGCTCAAGTGGAGGAGGAAAAAGCTGAGGGTAATTATGTGTTTATTTCACCGTAGCTTCAGGCCAGCTAAATTGAACCTGTAAATGATTGATTTTGCCCAGGTCTATACTGAGACTATACTGGGTCAGCTGACTAACATTTCTGTCATCTTCATCAATTCCTGCAGATTCAGCCAGTGGTGAGGCAAATAAAGAGGAAGGGGAAAGGTCCTCTGGAATGGGTGGTGCTATGGGTATGATCTCCTCCAGTAGTTTTGGAATGCTGTCCTCCCTAACCAATGTAGTTCAGAGCACGGTAGGGGCAAACTTAATATATGTTAGATGATGATAAAGCTACATTTTTATAGGGTATTAATTTGTAGGATATTGTTATATATTCTTATGTATTGGCATATATAATATACACATTTTATACACATTGTATATTTATGAACGTATTTCCTCCATTTTTGTTGACCAGGGCAAAACAGTAATAAGTGGTGGTCTGGATGCATTAGAGTTTATTGGAAAGAAGACTATGGACGTGATAGCTGAAGGAGACCCTGGGTTTAAGAAAACAAAGGGGCTGATGAACAGAAACTCAACACTGTCACAGGTGCAAAATGTATTACAGTATAGCTGTTTGTCTGACATGGAACATTATAATAATGTTCTGAGTAAATATAAATAAGACTTATTGACAGTATGTGTATCCTGCTTGTAATAAACACAGAAAGTAACTTAAACACATCTTTTAATGTCAAAACAAAACTAAAACCATAAATCACTTTTTCTCAGTAATGCACTTACAATGGAAGTCTGTGGGGCTGTCATAATTGATAGCATGCCCCAGATGCTGCTGATAGAGCTAACTTTATTCTGAACCCAGAACATTCCTCAAAATTGGCCTGATTTTATTTTCCATCTCTCAAAGGTCTTAAGGGAGGCAAAGGAACGCGAGGAACAGCAGACAGCTGAAAACGTCACCTCAGATGCAGACAAGAAGGCTCATTATGGGATGTTGTTTGATGAATTTCAAGGACTGTCCCACCTGGAGGCTCTGGAGATTCTATCTAGGGAGAGTGATACTAAGGTTACAGATTACAAATATAAACAGTCAAGACAATGGTAGCATTTAAAGCAGTTTATGTAGTTCAGAGTAGTGTGGGACTTTCATCTCTCATCTTATGTCATGTTTGTCTACAGGTGAAATCTGTGTTGACCACTTTATCAGGTGAGGATTTAGCCAAGCTAAGAGAAGAACTACAGGAAATTAAAGAGCCGTTTTCCCTAATGGAGTTTGACGACGAGGTGGAGGATGATACGAAAGGTATTTAGATCAAATTAATACCAATCTGAAAAATATGCCATAGAACATAGAATACATGTACATAGATACATGTTCTATGTATTCACCATAGAACACTGTTATCAATAAAAACATTTTTGAAACCTTTAATATATTTACAAAAAATTATATTTACAATATTAATTCAAAGAGAAAGAAATATATCATTATTTTTGAAACCTCAAATATTAGGTGATGATGGAGAGGAGTTTGTAAAGGAACTGACGAATGTTCTGGAAGGCCTACACATATCCACATCAGCAGACAAGCTTAGCAAGGTATCAATTGAGCATATCTGTTTAATTGTATTAATGTGTTCTTTTTGGTGAGATAAGTAATGTATACTCGTGTATAATCATATCGACTCAGGCCAGAAAAAACGCATTCAGCCGTCTTGCAGACATGAAGCTACAAAGTGAAAAGCCAGAGCAGGAACAGGAGGAGAAAGAACAAGAAAAAACAGTGACACAATGCACTGTTGAGGTAACTGCCGCTATTTGAACTTTTCTATACATCTTATAAACTATACATACATACATACATAAATATTATATTAAACAATGTATATTGTGTTTTGATGTTTTGAGCTATTTTTTCCATAGGAGGCCCATTTGTTTGCCATTACAAGCTTGGCCGAGTTCACAGCAAGATCCATAGAGCAGTTCCACAAAACAGCCGAAATGCTTCTTCACTGTAACACTGATGAAGCCACAGCTGCAGAACAAGCTAAAGTCTTATCACAGTGAGTTAACTAGTTTCAATTTACTACTAGTGACACACATCATTGGGGTTTGGCTAAATCTTTATGTTTATGTTGTGTTCTTCCTTATAGAGTTACCATTGTTATGTGTAAGGAAATATCAGTACTGTCCAAAAAGTTCACATCATGTTTGACCACCATTGGGGTAAGAGAGCTTGATATTATGTGTTTGTTTTGTTCAATCTGAAAATTGTTTCATAAGTTTGTTTATGCTTGACAATTACAGCGTTGTTAGTGCAGTTTTGTTTGCGACCAAATGTAAATGTTTTTATTTCAGGCAAACGAAAAGGGAGAGGTTCTTAACCCACTTATTACAAGCGTTTTCCTGGAGGTTTGTGTTTAATTTTTATGTCTATGGCAATTATAGATAACACTAATAAAGAAAGAACCATACAGCTAGTTTTAGCTTAAGCCTGATTAATGTATGTTGAGATTTTCATGTTTGCACAGGAGTTATTGTAGACATTATCTCTTCACTTTATTGTCATTCTATATTTTCATTCTAAGGCTTCAAACAGCGCGTCATATATCCAGGATGCATTCCAGCTTCTAATGCCAGTGTTGGAAGTGTCTCATATTCAAAGGACAGTGGAGTCTGCTCAGTAATAACCACTTAAAACCCCTAATGTGCCAACACAAGATAATAACCACCATACATCATGTTAATGATGTACAGCGCTGGTGGCTGTTTTTATTTAAGTATATTTTTGAATAGATTGAATAAATTCAGTGCCAGAAATGTCACTCCCTATAACTGACAGTGCATAAACAAATGCTGTAATTTAAAAGTATTTTGTCTTGTTTAAATGTATAATTTAAAAGAATCATCTTTTAAAAATCTTTAAAAAATTATGTTGTTGCCAGAAAATTGGTTTATGCAAGTCATTTCAGTATTAACTGTCAACTATCTTTTAAATAAACTATTATTGGGTCTCCTTACTCAGAACTTTGTGCATGTTAATTTTTCACTCAGAAATGTAGTTGATATACTTCACACAGTTGTATGTGTGTATGTGTACAGAGTAATACTGTGTTTTATAAAATAGCAAATTCTACATTTAAATTTTGTTCTTGACTATGTATTATTTTTAAACTGGTTTAATTGCCATGAGTGTGGACTGGATTGTTGGTCTGTATTTCCACTAGAGGGCGATGTCACATGACGATGTTAGACGAATGTCTTCATGCAATCTCGCGGACTTGTTTTTTAGCTTGACAAAATTTACAACTATTGAAATGAATTAAGAGGAATTTAAATGTATTTTGCTCTTGTATATAGGACTAACAAAAAACAAATATTGCAACAGTGGACATAAATGTTGGGGAGTGCTATCTGTTGAAATTACACATCTTATTTGCAACACGGTAAATCCCAAAACTTTCACATTGCAGTAAGTGAAAGAGCTGTTGTTAGATTATGCAGACTAATTAAACACACAGTTGGCAGTACAATGGCTTTATATGTGAAAATCAAGACAGGATATTTATATACAGCAATGCAGAAACACAACACTATGAGAACAAGGGAGATGCAGAGGAGGTGATGTTCAGCTGCTCCAGTTTTTCAGTTAACGGCACTTCTGTGTCCTCTGTGCTTTCTGTAAGAGGCTCCAAAAACTGGCATCCAGCAACCCTCTTCCCAGTGAGGGGGTCGACCACCTGCCCAACTTTATACACTATCTCTGAGAGTTCATGCTTAACGTGCTTGGATCTTCTCTCTGGCAAGGCCTTCAACAAAACTACATCCCCAATAGAGCACTGTTCCAAAGGATCATGGGCAAAGTAGGTCCTCCTCTTGTTGTAAAACTTGTACAGGAAAAAGAGAATAAATGAATAATAAGAATGTACAAGCAAAATGTAATGTTCATTTAAAAGGCAAGCATAAAGTGACTATACATACTACAATTTGATTTACATATATTAAGTAATTTACCACATAAACACATTTACATCAGTGTTATGCGTAAGCTCTAGTAGAAGTAGATGAATTTAAATAAAGGTTAGCTAAACACTTGACCCTAGAGCAGTTTTGCTTGCAGATACAATATAAGCCATGCAACATCTATCTAACATATCACTTTTACCTTCAGCAGATATGGATCAAGCACAAGTCTGGTAACTCGAACCTTTGCTGTCTTAGTCATCTTGGTTCCGATAACCCGACCAATGATCCATTTCGCATGAACCGATGCTTGCTTGACCGACATGCCGTTTAAGGTTTGCAGTGCCCTATATTCGGGAGATTTTTTGTTAAACTAATTCAAACTTCAGTTACGTTAGCTTGCTAGTTTGCACAAACCTAGCCAACTCTGTCACTGAGCCCAAGATGTGTATTATGCAAAGGACTCTGTCACTCATATCTGGATTTAAGTAAGAAATGTAAATATTATGCTTACCTGGTTTACTTTTAAGACACACGTTAACGTAAAGGTCACAAATTCATGAAAACATTCCACATGCTTCTGAATGTCAAGGCTGATGGCGCACGTTGATGACGCATCAGGGAGCATAGATGACGGTACCGTGTATCGCAATCAATTGTTGAAAGGGGTCTGACTTGAAACCTGTAAACGATGAATGTCTAATATAACATGTAATTTAAATATGAAAATAACCTGAAAAGTCTGACGATTTTGAAAGAACCTAGATAGTTTCTGTTATGCATTTAAGTATGGTAACCTCACCATTAGTAAGCGTGCACACTAACATAAAGGTAACCGTTTGTGAACTCCCTCCATAAAATTCACCTTGCACAGAGCACAGAGTTTAATAGCAGCAAAGAGCTTTTGTGTATAGAGGTCCAACTCCCATTTCAGCTATTTGGATAGTTGTTCCAAATGGCTTGAAGTCAAGACTTGGGGAACAGGCATTTGTAAAATAAGAAAGATGTGTCTAAAATAGGGGAACAGATCATGGCATACTCTAATATGTTTTCAGCAGAAGAAAAAGCATTCGGTTTGTCCCTGGGTGGGAACTGGATGAGGGCCAGAGCAGTCAAATCTGGTATTAATCAGAACCACACAGAAAACATGGCCTGTTTCTATGTGATTCCCATTTAAGGCAGTGCAATGGGATATTCGGTTGAGAGCTAACACACCATCACTCTGCAATGCACTGCACACTTAGTAACATGTAATATATCAGTCAATACACAGACTGACCAGTTTGTTCCATTTCAGACCTTTTAAATTTAAATAAGTGTACTCTACAGACATTTGAACTTATTTATTTAATGTCTAGCTGCACATGAAAGCTCATGCTACATCTGTAAGTGGTCACAGTGTCAGCCCAGAACACAGATTTTAAAAAAGCCAATTCACTCTGTCATCTGTGACTTTTAACATCTTTCCATCATTTCAGCATCTGCTCAAAGAAATAAAAACTCTGCCATCATTTACTTGCCTGCATTTTGTTTAATTTTCTTCCACAGAACAGGAAAAGCACACTGTCCCAGCTGTTCATTTCCATAAAATACGAATTAAATGGTGACTTATGTCTTTAAGCTTTATAATAAAAGATAAAACACCATAGAAGCAATCCAATAAGAGTAGCATAAGTGATTTTCTCCAGAAATGTTTTTGTTATGGTGGTTAAAAGTCTCTTCACATCTAAATATATTTATACATAAATATATCTTCTGTGGAAGGTGTAAGATCATAAAATGTTTATCCAGTCATTGCACTCGGCCCAAATAAGATGTCCAAACTGGATATTAAACTATGTATTTGCATGCCTCAGTACACATAATCTTCTGTCATCGGCATGTTCCATTGATTGTGCGTGTTCATGTGTGTATGGAAGGGGTGTGGCTTTGGAGAGTGCAGTGAAGGGAAGGTGGGATCTTATGCTCTCAAAGACAACTGCTATTGGTAGCCTCTATGAAATTGCCTACCCTACTTTAAATTCATTAGGGATTTCATGTAGTGATTTAGGAAGTGTCACACCATGACAGACATCAGTTACACGTTGTGTCTCATTGACAAGCTGCAACACACCTTGATATGTAATATTTAAATTCATACGAATTATAACACTCAGTCTCCATTTACTTTCAATGTATAGAAAAAGCACAGATAATCTTCTAAACCTTGGTATTCCACAGAAAATAGACTATTTTCTAATAACATAAAGGTTGTGATAAATAAATGAGCACAGATTCCAATTTTTGGGTATTCCTTTAATGTTTTTCTTTAGGGTGGCTTATTCCAATAACATTCTGAGTGAGGCTGATTGGAGAACAGCAGATAAGAAGGCAAAAACAGAACAGGAGGAAGGGAGAGGTCTGTTAGCAGGAAAAAGCCTAAACCTCTAACATACATGCTAGTGTTAAAGAGGCAGTGACGCATGTAGCTGAGTTTATTTTCACAGGAGTTTGAAGGTGACTTATGAATATTTCCCCCCTAAAAAGTGAAAACCTGATTCAAACAGAGTTGAGTGATGGATGAGATCACTGTCTCACTTCCACCATATTGCTGTTTTGGGCTCTGTATGTTTAATGTTATTGTATGATGTTAAAGGGTTTATATAAAACATGACTAATATAAAAATAGTGTGCATTATATTTATTTTCATAAAGTTATAAAGACCACCCAACACAATGTATTAATGTTGTGCTAAAAATATTAAAACATAAATGTATTTTTTAAATTGATTAGTTAATTAGTGTATGCTAAAGCAAACTTCACTTTTACTATAAATCACATAGTGATTCACATAGTGAGTCACAGTGTTGCAGCAAAAGTTTACATTTTCTCAAATTTTTGTTGTATATTGGAGCATCATTTAAGCAAACTCTTGCATGTTTTATTTATGTCAGATGTGCTCAGTCCTACTTGCACAGTATAGATCCAACCCTGATAAAACATCTGATCCAGTTTATCACAGTCTTGGAGTTCACTTTCACCAATTACAGACAGGTGTGTTAAAGTGTGATTGGAACCAAACCAGATCCGTCATCCCTATTGAAATCATTGGATATGCATGTCCTCTGATGCAGCAGACACTACGTCTTTTGCAGCTTGTTGAAGACAGATGTGCTGCTAATTTTCTAAGCAACTTGACTTGCGATTTTCACTTGGTGGATGATAAAATGAGTAATTCCCATAAATTTAAGCTATATCTAGGGAATATTATAGAAACCTGGAGATGAGCCGTTTCAAATTAGGCCAGTAGGCAACCACCTAGCAACTCCTTAGTAACTGCATAACAGCACCCAAGCAACCACAAACGACACATTGTTACAGAGATTTGCATGTGAAAACAACTAATACAAATGTTTTATTTCTAATTCATAGTCATGCAGCAGAGAAGAACTAGTGATTGTACAATCTGAATGATTTGTCTTCTTGAACTGTTTAGAGTTTCTCTGTTTATAACTAAGTTGCCCCAAATTTCTTCATCCCCCACAAATGTATTTCTAATTACCTTTCCGCATTGCTTCAATGATTTCACTTCACATTTTGATGATAAACGGCTTGTGTAGTTTTATGGCAGATGCTACAGTGTAATGTTGACGTTGCCTTGGTACATGTCTGTTGCAAGCTGATGTCATTGTCCCTTGAAAACAAACATGAGATCACTATGGAAATACCACAAGCACACAAGCAGAGTCATTTATAAGTGACTTATTAATTACTTTAATAATATTTTGCCCACCTGAATCACCATGCAGGTCACGGCCCATAAAAGCTTCACTCGTGTCACACCTGCAACAACAACACCTGCTATTTTCATGCAAGTTGCATGTATATGCTCATATGCGCATACACGCAACATGCAGGAAACCGTGAGTGCGTCTCTAGAAAGCACTGCATGTAGAAGCATATAAATAATACACAGTATGACTTTGCATAAAGGAAAACTCTGCCAAGAATAAAGCTCACAGTCTTGGTATCCTTGAAGGGGGGAAATGGAGCAGCAATGGAGCAGGACGCTCAAAATACACACACACACACACACACACACACACACACACAACACAAACAACCGGGCAGCAGTGAACTGCATTGTGAGGACATTTCCCAGAGTGCCTTTCTTCTGTCTTCTCCGTTAAGCTGTCTCGTCATCTGTGTGGCAGCAGACGCATGCTGCTGTCCAACTCTTGTAATGCTGTTTACATAAACACAAAGTTCCAATTCTGCCATTCACAGTGCCGTTAGCAAACAAACCCTGTCAAGCTGTAAACAGAGAACATGGTGTGAGCGCCACAGAACGAGACAAAGGCTGTGGTTGTGTATGGGGTTATGAGTGTCCGCTTTGACGCACAGTAAATCATTCACACAAGCACGAATGCCAGCATCCAACATGGTATTCCTTTAGTTTATCCAACATAAATTAAAAACATGTACGTTGGACCTGTATTTATCTGAAACCCCATTGGCAATGATTTCATTCCTCCCCAATGAATTGTCTGTTTTGACCTTGTCTTGTTCTTGAATTTTTGGAACAAAGGACTCCCTGTAAACATTACATCATGGCCTGCTGTGAGAAAAAGAAATCATGTTCTCTGTGTAGCTTGGCCATGTCATTATCATGCAAAGTGATGTCATTGCCAGTGTAGATGACATCGTCTGATAAATTCCTTTTGTAAAATCTTAGGGAGATTAAGCATGGTACCTTTGTTATTACTGTAGTTCAGGAATGCCCCATTTGGGTTCTTTAGCTTTTATTATTGCCTATACTTTAGTTTTGTCAAAACCTTTCTGAGCTAGGGACATTAATGTTACCCTTCTTTTTTTCAAGCAGTCTGACTTTTGTCTGGATAAAACAAGAAAAAAATCCTTTAGACATTAAAAGAGGGACTTGAGTCATACTTGGGGACTAGATGGGCTCTTTTGGCTTATGGGTATTAAGCAACCATCCGGAACACCCTAGCAAGTAACCACTCAGTATCCACTTAGAATGCCTTAGCAACCACATAGCAACACTCCGGCACTGACACTATGAGTTTTATATAGGACTATATATATATATATATATATATATATATATATAGCACTACTCACATTTGTAAAATGTAAAGATCTAATATGATTTGCCTTAAGTGTGTGGTGACCATTAAAACTTTAGTGTGTGTTTAAGTAAAAAGTCTTGAAAATGTCAGTCATTATGTTTTATAGCCCACTAAGGGTATTTCTTTTTTGCCAACTAAGTTTTCTGCTTGGCAGGTCTGAATTTGTTTCATTTATTTAACTGGGTAATTACAAATATCCTGCTCCAGGTTGCAACTGTTGACTTAAAATAAAATGGTTGTTGAGTTTCCTCCATATCAGTTCATCCCACAGGATCCTTGATTAACAGACATGGAGAGACATGCCTTAATAAACATGACCCTCCTGCAGTTCTTCTGTGCTGTCTAAAACCTGCAATAGTGTTAGTAGAGGTGAATGAGTGAGACAGACATTTAGATAAGGTGTATCGAATGAACCAAACTATGAGTCCAGAGCTGGATTACTTGACATGGATGTTGTTACAGGGAATAGCAGTTTGACCCTTAATAGGAATAACTTGAACCTGCATTGTTTTGCTGGTAAAATCGTGTTTGCTTGATGTGAGCAGATTTATAAAAGTTCACATTATCTGTGATACCAAGGATCTGTGATACCAAGTCTATTACCTGGGGAGAGCGATCCATCCCATTCAGTACACCATCTTTGCTAATAGGTGCTCAGTTGAGTCAATCATCATGTGACATCACTCTGGAGATGCAGGAATGTGTCACTATGACAACAGTGCTAAAACTTTGTGTAAACCAAATTAGAAAATTTAAAACTAGGAATTTGTGTGACTAACAGAAACCTTTTCTACTCCCAATAGACAAATTTACCCTTTTGGAGATTTGTGACCATGAGTCACACACATTAAAACACACTTCAGTTTTGTGATTTAAACACAGTTTTGGTCCGTTTGCTTTAGCGGTAAACACAGCTTCACTGTTGTAGAATGTTTTCAAAGGTTATAGATGATTGTAGAGATTGTTATAGAGATTCTGTCTCGTATTTGGTTTTCCATTAATGTTATACTGACAGTTTAGCCTTGAAATACAGTGTGGGGACCCTCTGCACCTCTTAGGGGCCCCTAATTCTTCTTGTTACACTTCTAGTGACCTCCTTCACAGATGTAGGTCATTATTGCTTTAGTGATAACTGAACAATCGAACAATGCCTTCTTCCATGTGTGCAGAAGGGAGTCACCCTTGTTCTAGTTTTCTCACTCTGCTGGGAAAATTAGATTGAATTACTCGGTGATTTTTGTTTACTTCATCCACTGAGCAAGAGAAAGATGTAGAAAAAGTATCTTTTGTTCTGTTCTATTTCGATCTATTGTTTGGATGCTTAAGTAGGTTAACAAACATCAAAACTTACTAAGCCGGGATGACTTAATCACATTCACAGATTCTTTTCTTCTTTAAAAATTACAATGAATGGCTCCTTACTTCTTATTGCTTTATCTGTGAACTGAATGACAGTTAGCAGGCTCAATTGGCCCCCCATCCCCATTTAAACAGGCAAAGAAATGTTTGTTTCTGTGTATTGTCCCTGTAAATCTAAGTGGAATGAGAATGAAAGTTTGGCTATATGGATTTTGTTTATGATCGTTTTTGAGTAAAAACACTCTTAAACACTCTTAAATCTTAAACAGAGACACACACACAGTTTATCTCTCCTTGTCACCCTGGTGATGTCATTGATTATTGTTGGCCATGTTCCAGGCCTGACCACCGGTGCTCCACCAACCATAATGTGACTCAGTAAATCTTGTCCAGTACCTCTATAGTTATCCTAATCTGTTATGTTGTGTTTGGAAAATAGTGCTTTGTCTTTTTAAATCATGTTTTGTCAAAGCTAAACAAACCATGTAGAATGCCGCCCTGATATGAAGTCGCCCCCATACATTGACATGTCATTAAATGAGATAACAAAATATCAAACAAAATGACACTTATTTTAAATAAAGATAAGCACACATACATTTTCAAGCAAAACATTTAGCAAAAAAATGTTACGTGGCAAAACAGTATATATTGTTCACCGATTTTATATGGACCTTTTCTGGTCATTAAATGTTAGTGGAACTACACATTGTTATTCTGCTAGAATGCCTGTGTGAACTTAAGAGCACTTCAACTACTAAAATGTCTACTAAAAGTGAACCAAACTGAAACTTTGAAATGCTCCAGTCTTGGATTCTCCATTTTGACTCCCATTTGGCAGACACTTTTATCCAAAGCAACTTAAAATGCATTCAAGTTATCTTATTACTACACGCATTTCTCGAAATTGAATCCATGACCTCAGTGTTGCTAGCGCTATGTTCCACCTGTTAAGACAGGAGACAAAAATATCTGGTAATTAGATTGAGCTAGTTTTAACAACATCTTTTATTAGTGAATGATATTTATGATTGACATGTCTCGTGACTTTATTTGGCACCTACGATGCCTAAAATGTTGCCTATGTACATTTACATTTACATTTAAGCATTTGGCATGTAGACAGCTTACTAGTTTTTGGAACAGAGCCATTGATTAGGTATGGACACTATCAGCACCACAGCAAAAGTAAACCAGTATGTGGAGCACTATCACACTAGTAGCGCTGACAGATTGACCGTGCTGTCACAAGTAAAACAACATTCCCATTCGAATACCATAGACCTTTCAGCTTGAGGGAGTAAAGTCATATGAGCAATCCACCCCAGACCATAGATAAGCCTCACTTCTATGTTTAATGAGCCTGAGATGAACATGAACATGCTGGAGTAAGCTACTATCACTGGGAGAAGTCATTTTTTACTGTGGTGACTATTAGAATGACCATAAGTCATAATTAAGCATGAAACAGCCAATCAGATGCAATTGAACTGCTCCCAGCTGTTGCATGTTATGGATGCTTTGGTCTCTGAATCTTTTTGCTGTTTATGGAGTTAGCAGAATATAAATATGAGTCTGCTGTTCAAATTGGATTTATTTTAACTCCCCAACATTCTCTCGCCATAAGAGTATTACTCTATCAACATGCACAATTGCTCTGAATCATTAACTTCTGTTAACTCAATTAATTTATGCAAGAATTTAACAGTGTATTTATGCTACAAAAATGAACGACACCTCAAATCATGTCTAAATCAATTGATAATTTGATTTAGATTTAATTTGATCAATCTAAATGATAATTACACTTGATTACACATTCATTACACTAATTACACTTTCACACATGCTTTTTGCTTGGTGGATCATATAGGCAAAAATTTATACTGCATCTCCTTATTTCCTAAAAAATCTAGTTTTATGCCTAATTCTAAGTGCCTTCCAAGCACTTGTTGTATTTAAAAGCACGTAGACCCCCTTACATCAGTTTTATCTGTATATTATTTGGCATTTGTTCAATCCACAAACTCTACTGTAAATGCCATTCCCTTATTCTTGTTCTATGAACTGCAATCAATCTGTTTCCCCAATTCATTGCAGTTGGCTTGGTGCCTTGATAAAGTGACGAAACAGACACATTGTTTTGTCCGACAAAATCTGGGTTGTGAAGAAAGTTCTTGTGTGCATTCTTCTGTTTTCCCATAGAGTTATATGCCAGCTGAAAAGATCTAGGAACAGTTTGGGTTTTCAAGTCAAGACCAAACACCATTCCACAGTCTCATTGTTGTTCCTTTGGTGAAAAAAGTGAGTTAACGATGAAAAGTGTTTTAACAAGCTGTAAACTACAACAGTGATCAAAAGGACAACTCGCATTGTAACGATTTGTTTAAAAACACAATCCCTTTATGCTCTCGATTTAAAGCAACACAAATGAGACAAATGTGTACAACAACAGCTAATAAAAGTTTTTCTATTCATAGTTACAGTATTAAGTTCTTGGCTTGCTTGAGGGCCAGACAGTCTAAATTCAATATTTATACCCTTCTCCTGTGATAAGTGTGGATTCTATGTATGGTAACAGCCCTGCAGGTATGTGCTTTAGCCAGTGCGTTGACAGACAGTTACGCTCCCCTCCCCACTGCCTGACTCTGTTTCAGTCTGATTAAATTCCCCGGCATTGTTTGTTTAGTGATTCATACTGTAAGCTCTAATGCTATGTATATATGTGCTCACAGCTATGGCACGACACACCACACTGTTACACTCTCATCTTATGGTTATACCGTTGCTTATTTATGTGACGGTATGCTTGAAGGCTTAACTTTTTATCTTTTTTCATTGTATGACATGATGTTTGCCAAAAGGTGATGTAATATAGGTGCTGTGCCTCTATTAGTGTATCGCGACCTAAAGCCAAGAATGAGTACGCTGTGTGCTGATTGCACATATGCTTAATCTATATAGTCACGCTATGCATTTTCTGGCTAAAGATCAGTTAATAATTAATACACTAAATTTTTACTTGTATAATAATATCATTTTTGCTTAAAAATATAGTTGTTGCAGGTATGCACATCTGCTGTTGTGGGTGGTTGCCAAGGCATTGCTTATGGTATTCTGAGTTCATCATAGGGTTTTCTTTGGTATTGAATGTGTGGTTGCATTTCTAGGTGGTTTTAGGTGGCTGTTTACAAGACCATAACAAAAGATATGGTGTAATTATAACACCCATATTCTGGGTCCCTCAACATCATGTCATTTTAAGATGTCATTTGTCATGACATCATTTGGTATAGCCAGAGACTCTGTTGTAGGTCTCCTGTCATCTTAAAGTAGCCTTGATTCAATATCAGTCATACTGATAACAGTCTGACCAGCCACAGCACTCTTGTATATTATCAGAATGACAAACAGAAAAGATATTTACCAGTGTCCATTACTGCCCACCCAGATCACAAACTAAAATGATTCCCTACAGTGCAAAGCAATCATATGTTTGTTAAAAACTAAAATGACTGAATAATAAATAGATAAATAAATTGACAAAATTTTGATGGCAGTTGATTTAAAACAGGCATAAATAGTGCATAGGGAAACCTAGCAACTTCGTATTAAATAATTATTTCAATTTTACGTAAGTCAGATACCAGCTTGTGTTTTACCAGGGAACAGCAGCATACATTATGAAGCTTATCTGACTGGCAATGTTCTGAACCATGAATCATTCTAAAATGGTTTACAAAGACGCCAGAAAATGTTGTTATAAAATGCTAATGTTTCAATTAGGAATTATTATGTAATTAGCCTTCAAAACAGACTTTAACTCTGAAGATGATGATCTTTAGTGGATATAGGGGCGATTCCTAAACATTTTAACTGAGTGCTTGACAGCAGAACAGCTGGTGCAAATACTGTTTAAGAAATTGCGTTCAGCTAACGAACGTCGCCTTGTGGTTCCATCCCAACGAGGGAAGAAATCACTCTCCCGCACTCTCTCTTTCACTCTGCCCGGTTGGTGGAATGAACTCCATATCTCCATCAGAATGGCTGAGTCATTAGCCATTTTCAAGAAACAACTAAAAACTCATCTTTTTCGTCTTCACTTTCTTGACTAATTTACTAACACTTCTACTTCCTAAAAAAAAAAAAACTTCTTATACTGTGTTGAAATACCTGAGACCTGTCTATATCTATTCACTTATTCACTGTTGCCTCTTATTGTAATTGAAGTTGCTTCCTTGTCTTTAATTGTAAGTCGCTTTGGATAAAAGCAAATACTTTTGTAATGTAAATACTGTATAACGTTTGTATGGGTAGCATAAAGTATACATTAGAAGAAATTATTTTAGCTGTAAAATTAAAACGATTGACAGAATGTTATCCTATAATGCTACATAGAATGTTTATTTGAATTTGAACATAGCTTTGGTTTTTCTTTTGCTATTGTAAATGCTCCCAGACTTAAAATGCCAACAATTTTTTACTCAATTAAAAGGGATTTGTTTTGCCATATGGAACATATGGATGAGAGCATTACATTACAATGATGTCAAGAGAAAATTCTATAATTTCACAATGTAAAATGCTTCCAGCTGAACAATTTTGATGTGACATTGATGACAGGACTTATGTCTGTTCTCTTTGGGTCAGCTGTGCTGTCAAACGCAAGTGATTGGAAAATGACTACAGAATGAGGATACGTTTGAAGTTTGAAACGCTGACGCTCACAGCTCACTCAAGTTAAACCACATTGAAGAGAATTTTTGCATAAAATATAAGTTTATGCATATATATGTGTGTGTGATCTGATAAACTGATGTGTTCACATTTACATTTTAAACGTATGGGTTTGTTTTTTTATTAATGAGATTAGGCTTTACTTGTTGTGTATAAAGATTAATTATATTAAGGGTATTACTGGTAATTTTCAAGGTCATGTTGAAATTTTTCAAGGTCATGTTGGGAGCCGAAAATCAAATCTATAATACAACACACTCACTATAATATTAGACCTGACTGATGTTTCCAAAGATTCTAAAACGATAAATGTATGTTTTATTCTATACATGCGTAACATTAGCCAAAATATTTATAGGATTGTAGTACATTTTTCATAGGAGGTGGTTACACTGGAAAGATGGTGGCTTTGGTCACTTGGTGATCTTGCATCCTGCGTGAGATACCCAGATGTAAAGTTCATGTGGTGTAAAGAAAAATGTAAATCCCATTTAAATCATGTTTTCACTATACGAACATGAAATGTAAAACATTTGCAATATAGTGTGATAAACAAAGCTGCCTTTCCCACATAATTACATCAGATCAGCTATAGAGTTCTCAGTCTCATTTCCTACTGTTAAAAAAAATTATCTATTGGTTTATGTAACTCACAAACAGACCCAGTCACTTCAGCTGTTATTTATGACTTTTCAAAACGTTTTCACACCAATTACTGTCAATGACAGGATTTTAGTTCAGAAAGCAGAATAAATAGAAACTCTTAGAGTACAACAGCCCAAACAGAATATTGTCTCAACTCGCTGTTTATTACACTACGGTCATGATATGTGATCTGCAGTGGGACATAGAAAACTTTCTTAGGTCTCAGTTCTTCAGGAAACATCTAGTTGTACATATATGATTTTGGTCATACAATTTTAGCTAGTTACAGTATGTAAATAGTTTCTGTCTCTTGTATCACCCCAACTGAGATTTAAAGAACACTTTTTTTGTCAGTAATTTAAAATATGTTTACATTTCTCTTTGACCCCCTGAGAACCCTAATAACAGTAACATAAGGATAGGATTTCAGGGTAAACTTTGCTTTTTCACAATGCTCTTGGTCCAGCTACTAGACATTTTGATAAATGAGCCTCTCATGCTGCGCTCCCTTAAATAGTTTTGTTAAGACACTGTTATTGTTGCGTTATTGTTTTTAATCACACGGCCAGTCCAGCACATTAACTCATGGGAAAAGGGCTTGACATAGCATCGTCATGCGACATAACTCATGTGACGTTAGACACTTTAACATTGTTTTTAAAGCTGTGTCACAACATTTCCAGTGTAAGGGCTATAGGAAATTATGCTCTTTAACAATGACCCTTATTCAGTTAAGCTTTTGACCTCCACTTGCGTGATTTTTACAGATTAGTTGTTTTCTTTTTCTATAATACAACATATGCCAGCAATACATTATGCACTATATAAGCTCTTTATGTATAAACTATATATAATGTCTACTTTTAATCCAGAAATATGATTCCCTCATGCATCTTGTTTGACTTGCAATTTGGCCAGTGGTACCATTTCTTTACACATGCACTTCTGTGAAGCCAAACATAGAACAGACTTTACCTCATAAAAATCACACTGTGTGTTTGTTCAGTCTAAATCAATCAAACAGTGTCCAGTTGGGTTCTAACACTATTCCTGTCACCGGATTAAATGCTGGACAGTTTACTGTTGGTCTGCACTTGCATTAATGCTGCTGAAACCTGATGCTGATGGCAAAATGATCACATCACTGGGAATAAAACTTTGACATTGAAGAGGGCCCAGCAGTCTCCCTGCAAAGTGTGCAGACATATAAAGTATTCATATTAGATTTTTCTATTAAAAATACTTTTAATTTCATTATTAAGATTAAGATGGTTAATAATTATAACTAAGATATAAATTTAAACCTAAAAATATTGTTTACAATTTTGAACACTTAAAATAAAGAAAAGTTATGACAAAAGGAAGAAGAAATGTTTTGGATTATGCGCTTGTTCTATCAGAAAGTGTAAAGTGTAGTGTAAGCAAAGTTGTGACATTAGCCATGTTTACTCCTTAGTACAAAAAGTCTTTAATTGTTAAAAGTTTTAATTGCTTCTATTGAAGCACACAAAATTATTTTTGGACCATTCTCAAATCATGCTTGGATAAGTAGGGATTACCAGGTTGTAAAACTTGTGCGGTCCATGCCAGCTCGAGTGCATGCTGTCATTAAAACATTAAAACTTATTTTAGATCCGCACACTGTTGTAGTTTGCAAATCTTTTTAAATAGCAATGTTTGGTCATCTACCCACAATCACCCAGGTGAGCAAGAGTTCATCACCCAGGTGAGCAAGCATTCAATTTATATTCTGGGCCACCACATCTTTTGCGGGCCACCTGGGCACTAAATTAAAACGAGAGTTTGTCCACTTGGAATCAGTCATGAAACAACTTGCCCAAGAGATATGGGCTAAGAAACATCAGCACCAGTGCCAGCTTATCTAAAGGGCCCCTGGGACCCAGTTGTGATACCCCTCCTCCCCTGAATAGCCAAGGCAGTTTTCCTCAGCCTCACTACACTGTGAGACACTTGGGAGTTTAATCATGTAGTGGGCCGGCCCTTATATAGACAGCAGACATTAGGTAAACGCAAGGTAGACTTTAAGTAAACAAAAAATGGGCACTTTTCAGTCAGCAGCTTTTTTTCATAACTTCGATATGCCTCTCTGCATTGGCACAGTGTATCGGCCGCTGGGCACGCCGTTTCAAGATTGTGTGCATAACTCTTTTATTTGGACAAGGGGGTGGGTGAGATTGCAATGTGCAGTCATAAGCACCCTGTTACAGCACAATAAAGAAAGCACAAGCATTGGAGATATTTTTATATTTATTTTTAGATGTGATTCGATTTTTAGGCCAAAGTGTCTCTAAATCACATGCCAAGTCATGTATTCTTATTAGATCAAGGTTTATCAATGGAGCAAACGTTCCTGATTTCCCCAGGGTTTCCTTTGCAGTTCTTTAAGCTGGCTATCAGCTTTGCAGAGACATTTATCTCTTCTTTTTCTCTAGCTCTTTTTATTCCGCATGCTTCATCACATAACTATGTTCTTCCATCAAAGTGTTCATGTAAAACCATTTCAACCATGTTTTGTGAAACACAGTAAAACAGTCTTTCTGGCCAATTACGGGATTGTAGTGCAGACAGAACACTCTATTCTTCTGTATATCCAACCTCCTCTTAAAAAACCCTTTTGACTTTGGCTAAATCAGTTCAATCAGGAGTGGAACTGGGTCAGCAGATAGCAGGCTTATCGTTTTTTACCCAGACTTGTTTTAAAATATTTTCATAATTATGGATTATTGAAAACCTTTTAGGAGAGACTGAGAGTCATGCTTCCCATCCTAAATGATGTGAACATAATTTTTTCCTATGTTATGTTTTATTCTGTTGTTATACTGTTAACCAGTAATGTTTGCTAAGGCAAGTACCACAACTACTTTTGCTGTGTTTGAAGAAACCCATTAACATTAAAACCTTAAAAACATTCAATTATGTATGATAGCAGGTGCCATAAATAATTAACAACAGTTGTTGTCACTGAATGTTGTCTCCATGTGATCATCACGTTTATGGACATGGATGTTGTTTTGTGGCATGGAAAGTATTGTAGTGTCTCTTCTATTCTTCTAAGATATAACATTCTTTTAATCAAGTGCTAAAAACCCTCCCTTTTTAGCCCACAACACACACACACACACACACACTATTAGTCTCACTCAAACACACACGCAGGTATTCACATGTACATAGTTTTACATTAAATTCAAGAACGCGTCTATCAGGAGAAGAATGACCTAATGTTCTTACTTGCCAAAATCCTGAAACACAACTAGTGTAACACAGACTTTTTGGCAAAACTCCTTCAGACCAAACATGGAGTGCTAGACAATCAGGGTCTAAAACTCAGCAAGGGTGTGTGTGTGTGTGGAGGGGCGGGGGGGTGTAATACAGTTCCAGAAAAGCCCCTTGGTTTCTTTGCAAAGTTTTGATGCAAACTGCCAGAATGTATGCATGCACAAGTAACCAACAGGCAGTTGCTAGCAATTATTATAACCCTCCATGAGTGTAAATGACCAGTTCTATGGGTAAGGCACTGGGGTGGGACCTTGAAGAACAACAAATATGATAAAATGTTAGCTTTTTTAGTAAGAGATATTAGATTGAGGAAACTTTTAATCTGATAAACTACCATTAAAGCGGTTATTTAGTGTAATGTGTGGAAAATGATCCTCTGGACGTCATGCAGTCTAGAAGGTTTTGAAGTTCATCACAATTTATTAGTCCCTATTCAGCAGAGCAATACACATCATTATGAAGTCTATTTATGTATTGGACCTCGTTGAAAGCCTCCGTGTCTCAGAGGTCACATTGAGCAGTAAGGATGTATTGCCATTCCAAAAGTCTATTCTTTAGGATTTCTCAGTTAACACCCAGGCTGAGAGTAAAAACATGGTTGGGGCCATAGAGTTTATTAAAATCTGTTGTCAAGCTTCAATAATATGTTCCAATACACGCCCATACAGTGTTTTTCCATCACTCACATGATTCCATGTTTTCCTCAAGGACCCATACTGACAACTGGAGCCTGGCCAAGTGACTTTAAACCTCTGAGGTGAGTTTCTCTTCCTCCTTGAATGACTAAATGATGATTCTGCTCCTTAAATGTTACTTACTCCTCCATAGGTAGAAATAATGTATCACATAATAACCTTATCTGGTGTGGCCTGTTTCTGCTTTTGATTGGATAAAAAAAATTGTGCTGTTGGAATCTAGGAGAATCTGGCAGGCGACATTTCTTTGGTTAGGCAGAATGTTATTTTTTTTCTGTTTTTTCACTCTCTCTCTCTATTCCTGAATATCTTTCTCTGTTTTGTTGCCAAAGCTTTGACTCGTGTTGGCAGAAGTGACCCAAATAAACGCACCAGTCGTTTAGGAGAGTTAGGGGTGGGATCAGAAAAAACATAATGTACAAGACCCAAGTGTGTTGGTTTCCCTAATTACGTAGTGTTTCTTCAATCTAAGTTTCATTTTTTTAATACCTCATTCTGACCCCCCCGCCTCCATCAACCCACCCACCCCTTATCCTCCTTGTTCAAGACATGGGTGTGCAGTGATTTGCTTTTGGGGGATAAAACCCTCAGTTTGGGAGTGGAGAGAGGTATTACAGAGCAGAATGGTTGGAAGAAAGGTGTCTCTGTTCTTGCACGGATTTCTCCTGCTGGTTGTGTGTAGACCCTCACTTCAAGGAGGTAAGGTGTCTACAAAATTCTCATTTGGGTTTTTCTGTCTTATTGCATTACAGGTGTACTGCAGCCATGGCAACAACACTTACATCCCACCCTCACACTGTTGACAGTCCTTGGCTACAGCCAATTTGTCTTGCACTGGGTTGCCTGTATTCTCCATGTTTTAGACACAGCTACAGGATGAAGTAAAAGTAAAGGAAGTGATATCAAGAAGTCCTGCATTGTACTGAGGAATGCTGGCATGTATTGTTGCTGTAAAATTTTAAAGAATGTGCCAATGCGTTGTCTTAGGTCCTGTTCCTGCAGGATCTTCAAAACTTAATTGATTTTTTGGAGGAGATTCTAGCTTTAAATTCTGTTAAAGTGTCAAGCTGACCATATGAGTCATACTGGAATCTTCGTCATTTTGATTCTTTGAAATCAGTTAATTTCATACTGTGTGTAACCTTTCCTACATTACCTGAATATGTAATGTTTTAACCAGAACATTATGCATTTGCATTTGGTGAAAGTCTTTAAAAGCATAATGCAGTTTTGTATTGAACTCCGTAGCATTTCATCTTAAATTGTTGTACCTAAAAACAGATGGTCTTTAATAATCATCGCAAATGTATTCGTTCAAGTGTATGTTTATAGCTATTACAAGGTTTCCTACTTGCCATGTTTTATTTAGGAAAAATCCAAACTTAAGCTCTACTCCAGATCATTACATCATATGCTAACAACCTCA
This sequence comes from Botia almorhae, assembly GCA_036877575.1. Classification (NCBI taxonomy): domain Eukaryota; kingdom Metazoa; phylum Chordata; class Actinopteri; order Cypriniformes; family Botiidae; genus Botia; species Botia almorhae. Next base: position 32,807 of record JAZGTJ010001391.1, on the reverse strand, counting down.
AAGCTTTTCCCAATGGGTTTGTAAAAGAGAAGACTTCGGCTTTCTTGTTCAAAGCTCTTGGACGGGTCAAAGGATGTTACTCTACATATGATTCACATCTATTCTCTGTTTCCCAATCCCTTCAAATCTTAACCAGTCCTGTGATTCAGACAGGAGAACACGCAAACACAATCTTGTGAGGGAATGTATTCACTGCTGTTTAAGGCTTCACATGAAAGACTAGATGTTGAGATTAGTTATAAGCCCCAGGGTATGTGGCATCAGTACTGAGTGAAGGACAAAAATGGCCTTCATAAACTTGTAATGTGTTGCAGAAGTGCAATCCTAATGTGCACCGTCAGACATACCAATCTAATAAAACATGATGGGATTGCAGCACAGAACTAAATCAAAGTCATAGTGTTTCTTTAGATTTGGTCATTTCTACAGTTTTTATCTGTGTATCTGTCTCAAATTGTCTCAAAAATTGTATCCTGTTTTACAAAACACCTAGTTTTCCCTTTATCCTCTTTATATCATTGCAAACTCTGCTGCTTATTAATTTTCTGCTTTTTTTTAATAGTTTGGACTAGGTCAAACACATATCATCACAACTAAACAGTTCCTCATGTTCTCATCTGGCATCCTGTCCTGCACGGAAATCATTAATACAGGCATTTATTAACCTGTTATTTCTTTCACAGGAATCTACATACCAGCTGGTGGAGGGGGCGGAACTGGAGCTGGATTAGGGGCTGGTGTTGGACCTGGAGCTGGACTTGGTGCTGGCATTGGTCCAGGAGGTGGATTTGGTGGTGTTGGGACAGGATTCGGGCCTGGAGGAGCTGGAACAGGAATAGGAGCTGGTCCTGGTGGTGGTCTCGGAACAGGGCTAGGAACTGGAATCGGACCTGGAGCTGGTGGGCATTTATATTTATTCTTTCAAAATAACAATTATATGTAAGCCTTTTAAATGTATATGCATTTAAATGAGTTTTACGTATATGCTTACATTATAAATGCCCCCAGGTAAAAAAAAAACTACATTTAAGAAAAAAGTACTAAATTTGTAATTTGTAGGTAGGCATTAAATCTTTTTTTGTAAGCAGGAGTCGGTGGAATTCCTGGTTTCAAACCTGGAAAGACAGGAGGTACTAATTACTGATAAATTTTTTCCAGTGAACTTTTTATGTTGATCAAAGTTAGTCATTTACTTGCCTAATTTGTAATAGGCTATGGAGTTGGTGTTGGAGGTCTTGGGGGACAAGGTGCTGGACTAGGTGTTGGAGGTCTTGGCCTTGGAGGTCCAGGGGGAGTTGGGCCTGGTGGCTATGGTACTGGTCTTGGAGGAATAGGAGGTGTGGGCACAGGAGGACTTGGTGTTGGTGGATAGGGATACAGGCTCAGTGGTTAGAGCATGGCGTTAACAACGCCAAGGTCGTGGGTTCGATCCCAGGGATTGCACATACTCAATGTACTGTATAGTGATCAATGTGTAGTATAATGCAATGTAAGTCGCTTTGGATAAAAGCGTCTGCCAAATGCCTAAATGTAAATGGGCACTGGAAGCCTTGGATTAGGTGGATGAAATCTACTTCACATTTTTAATATATCTTAAACTTGTTACAGGATCTAAAGAAACATTATAAATGACAAACAGTGATTGACAGGAAGTGGTGTCTGGTAAAAATAAACTAGTTCTGTAGTAATAAATTTGATCCTTTTTTCAGGGCCATTTGTCAAGCCACCTAAAACAGGTATGTTGTAACAACATTCTAAATCCTGATTACTATCAATATTTATATTATATTAAAATGAATATGATTGTTAATATGAATATTTTTAATAAAGTGTGGACATATAAGAAAGCCATTGTCTTGAGATCAGGTGAGAGGTTCATTTTGGCATTTTACAGGAGGATATGGAGGCTCACTTGCACCTGGAGGTGTTGGTCCTGGGGGTATTGGCCCAGGAGGAATAGGACCAGGAGGCACTGGACTGGGCGGCATAGGACCAGGAGGCATTGGACCTGGTGGCATAGGACCCGTGGGAACAGGACCAGGAGGTGTCAGACCTGGAGGTATTAGTCCTGGTGCAGGTTTTGGAGCTGGAGGCCTTGGAGCAGGTAATATCTCATATAAAATTATACATACTATAAAATTTTACATACACAGTGCAAACTATGGTCCAAGATAAAGAGATGGAAATAATCGTTCTTAAGCCTACCAACAGTTTTAAACATTTTTGCTAAAAATAAATGTCTTATGAATTCCCCCTCAAAGTCTATACATTTTCTGTCTTTAGGTGCTGGTGGAAAACCTCCTAAACCAGGTGAGCTTAGGAAAACAACAGTCATAAAAATGTTACCAACAATGGCACACATTAAGTGAATGATGTTTTGGCATAATTAAGGTTGACATCAGTCTTGCTTGCACAAACAGGATATGGGGGTCAAGGTATTCCCATCACTGGAGGGGCTGGTGGTCTTGGGGGCCTTGGGCTCGTACCAGGGGGTGCTGGCATTGGAGGCTTAGTACCTGGTAGGCTATTAAACATGATGTTAGGCTGTTTGGAAAAAATATTCTTACATAGAAGACCATATATATTTAGTGTCTAAAAANGATGTTAGGCTGTTTGGAAAAAATATTCTTACATAGAAGACCATATATATTTAGTGTCTCAAAAAAAATAAATAAATATATATATATATATATATATGTGTGTGTGTGTGTGTGTGTGTGTATGTATGTCTTTTTTGTAGGGTATGGTGGTACAGGTGCAAGTCTAGGCACTGGTTTGGGTGCTGGTGGGTTAGGCCTTGCTGGTGTGGGAGGGCTTGGCCCTGGTGGAGTCGGTCTAGGAGGAGGTTAGAAATTTATTTAAATAATGATAGAACCCATATTTGTTTATTGCATGAAAATAATCCTTAATACATTAGGTTTTGTTTAATGTTGTTATTTTCTTCCTGATTTTAGGTGTGGGTGGAAAGCCCCCCAAAATAGGTTAGTAATCAGTTTTTGTAAAAATGAAGTTACACTTCATTTGACAATTTTTTTATATTTACTGTGTATACACACACACACACACACACACATATAAACAAATTGTACATTATGGGTGTCTTTATTGCCCAGGTGGAGTCGGACCTGGTGGATTCGGACCTGGTGGATTCGGACCTGGTGGAGTCGGACCTGGTGGAGTCGTGCCTGGTGGAGTCGTGCCTGGTGGAGTCGTGCCAGGTGGCGTCGTGCCTGGTGGCGTCGTGCCAGGGGGCGTCGTGCCTGGTGGCGTCGTGCCAGGGGGCGTCGTGCCTGGTGGCGTCGTGCCTGGAGGCGTCGTACCTGGAGGCGTCGTACCTGGTGGTGTCGGTCCTGGTGGCTTGAGTCCTGGTAAGATGTTTTTTAAAATAAATTGTAAATGCTTATTTTACTTTACCTTTGCACACCAGTGTATGTATCAACATAAATCAATTTTTTACTGTCACAGGAGCAGGCAGAAAACCATGGAAACCAGGTAAGATGTATTTTACATGTTTTTTTTACAGTAAACACATTGCACTATAATTTGCCCTGATCACCATTTTCATCAAAAATGCTTTTTAAATAGACTATTCTATTATTTGAAGTTGTCCTTGCATTCAGACACAAAAAGTTACTACCTACAATATACATGAACAACATTTATAATTAATATTGTATAAAACATTAAATGAAACATAAAACATTGTATTGTCAAGCAGTGGTTGTCAAGATGTTTATTCTTATTGGTCTACTTTTAGGTTATGGTGGGACTGGGGGCTTTGGAGGGCCAGCGATTGGGGGGACTGGATTTGGACCAGGTGGTGCTGGAGTTGGTCCAGGTGGTGCTGGACTTGGTCCAGGTGGGGCAGGAGTTGGTCTAGGTGGGGCAGGAATTGGACCTGGTGGAACTGGACTTGGAGGAGCAGGTGTTGGACCTGGTGGAGGTGGGCTTTAAATGGCATAATTTTTTTAAATGAAATTACTAATATCAATACTTTATAACTATTAAATCTTTTATGGACCCTAGTGTCATTTCTCCCTCAAACTGGATTTTCAGGAGCTGGCACTGGGACAGGTAGTGGGGGCAAAGTTGGAAAGCCTGGGAAGGCACCAGTGCCAGGTAATGTGTGTGGATGGAACAGATCTTATTCGATTAATTTACACAAATCTTTAAGAAATGAACATTGATGTTGTATTTTCTCTTTTTTAATCACTCAACAAGGCATTGGAATTCCTGGGCTATACCAAGGGGGTATTGTTCCTGGACAAGGTGGGTGAATATTTTATCATGTCTACATTTTTCAAGCACCATTAGAGGATGTTCAAGTAATCCTATTTTTTTTTTGCAAAGATCAACAATAATAATTTTTGTTTTTTACCTAAAGGGTTTGGTGGTAGAGGCATTCTGCCAGGTGTAGCCACGGGATCTCAAACTGGTAAGCTTAATGCAGTTTACTGTAAGAACAACAGATCTAATAAACAATTAAAATTATTGATTTATTCAGCAATTAAGATTATATTTTTCCCATTTTTATTTAACAGGTCAGCTTGGTCAAGATGCACTTGGAGCCAGTGGTAAAATAACAAATAATGAAAAACACAATTCTTTTAATAAAGGAGTGTAGAAAATAACGAATTCTACCAGAATAAGTCTACCTGTCTTTTGTCATACAGGAGGTCGTGGAGGCTTTGGTCAACAGTTACCAGGCGTGTTCCAGGGATATCCACTCATATCACCAAAATCTGGAGGTATCAAGAGGGTTGTATCTACTGCATACATGAATCTATTTACCCTTACAGTTATTTAACCAGACTACTGAGAGTATTCATCATTCACTATGTTTGGTTTTCAGCAGTAATAGTACAGCTAATAAACATACCTAACCATTCATTATTTTAAGATAAATTCCATAAATATAAAAAAAAATTATTTTCTTACCCCATTCAAGGTAAAAGTGCTGCCAAGTCTCAGGCCAAGGCTGCTAAGTATGGTAAGCCATAAAAATGTATTTGCAGGAATTACAGTATATTTTTAAAGAACAATTTTCTAACAATTTGGTATTGTCACTGTTCAGGGGCTGGTGGTGTGCCTGGACTTGGTGGTGGACTTGGAACAGGTTTCGTACAAGGTGTAGGTGGTGTACCAGGAGTAGGCAGTGTCCCAGGTGCAGCTGGAATACCAGGCACAGGAGTCATTCCTGGAGCTGGAGCTACATCTCCCGGTATCCTATATCCAGGAGCTGGTGGCACCTATCCTGGTGGTAATTTTGTGATCTATTACACATTTTACAGTTAAAAACAAAGCAATTTTGGTAAATATTCTAACATCCATTGATTGTCTCTCACCAGCTGCGGCAAAAGCTCGCAAATATGGTAATAAACACTCAAGATTCACGTTATATACAATAAGATGACTGCCTTAAATATTTAAAAAAATTATGATTTTGGGTTGTTTATTTTTCAGCTTCAGGGATAGCAACTGGTGGCCTTCCTGGTTTGGGAGTGGGAGGTCTTGGGGCTGGAGGACTTCCAGGTTCTGGCTTGGGAGTGGGTGGTCTTGGAGCTGGAGGACTTCCTGGTTCTGGAGTGGGTGGTCTTGGTGGCCCCCTTGGTTCTGGCTTAGGAGCTGGTGGTCTTGGAGCTGGACCTGGTGTTAGCCCTGAAGGTAAATATATATGTAATTTTTTGTTTGTTAAAAATTCATTTAGTCGACAGCTTAGCAATGTCTACTATTGTTACGTTTCAGAATATGCTGCAGCCAAAGCAAGAAAATATGGTAAAACACCTACACTTACATTCTACATTTTACAATAACATGGATGTTGCTATCCATGATTATTATGTACCATTATGTTAATGGTATAATTAAATTACTAAGATCTGATAAATACTTTGTCATGTGTACTTCGTTTAAAATTATTTTACAGACAATTTGCAAGATTCTGTTGCAGCCATGGAGTATCAACATGAATATTGAAGTCTCTCTTTTGTAGCTCAGCTCGGAATTCCTGGTGGGGCTTTAGGTCTTGGAGGCTTACCAGGTGGAGTAGCAGGTGTACCTGGTGTTGGAATTGGTGGACTACCTGGTGCAGGACTTGGATTTGGTCAACTACCTGGAATTGGTGGCTTACCTGGTGGAGGAGCTGGAGGACTTCCTGGTGGTGGTGGTTTTGGAGGACTCCCTGGCTCTGGAACTGGTATAAAATGGCATTGTCACATTGTATCATGTAAATTGTATAATCCTGTTATCCTGTGAAGTCCAAAATAGGTACTTGCTCTGGCTCTCTGATGTCTCTTGAAAGTGCATCCACTTTACATGTCATACTTTACACTTTACAAAGTTATTACAGAACTTACAGGTGCTGTTCATCTATCGCGATAAAGCATTAGTGATCCTGAAAAACAAAGGTGAAGTTTTCAAGGTCCATGTTCAGATGCATCTTGTTGTGATGAAAAGATTTTTATTGTCAGTGTCTGTTAGGTGGAAAGTGATGCAAGGGTTTGTGGTGGCTCCGGCAGAGGCTAAAAAGTTTAAAGTGTCACATTGAACATGAATTATACATAACACGAGGCACTGCAACATCATTGCACTAATATTGACTTTTTAAATCCTAGGACTTGCTGCAGCAAAAGCTCGCAAATATGGTAGGGGAAAGTTAAATAATCTTTGTTTTCCATCTTATGTTTAGAATCCATGTTGATGTTTATTTATACATTCTGATACAAAAAGGTGTTCCTGGTAGAGCTGGTGGAACAGGATTGCCTGGAGGGTTAGGAGGGGTCCTTGGTGGAGGAACTGTACCTGGAGCAGCACCAGTTGTGAGTTATGGACCAGGAGGGGTGCCTGTTGGTGGTTATGGACCAGGGGGTGTACCTGTTGGTGGTTATGGACCAGGAGGTGTACCTGCTGCAGGATATGGACCTGGCTCTGGAGGCATGCTGACAAGCATTACATAATATTTGCAATTTAGGCATCATATGTACATTTTCACAGCTACATTTATTCTTTGTGTCTCACTTTGAACGCAGCATATCCAGGTGGACCCAAGGCCCTAAAATATGGTAGGATATTGTAAAGGAGTATGCAGTAGTCAGCACAGTTTTAAATCAGCAGGTTTTTTTTAATTATTTTTCTAATCACTGTGTAGGTCCTGGTGGGAGTGTGGGAGCTCCAGGTCTTGGTCTGCAGGGTAGGGTAGGAACAGGTCCAATTGGAGGAGCTGGAACAGGTGCAGGACCGGCTGGTGGTTATGGTACTGGGACTGCAGGAGTTGCTGGAGCTGGATATGGTACTGGAGCAGGATTGCCTGGTAGTCCTATTGGGACAGGCATAGGAGGGCTTGTGCCTGGCTATGGAACAGGCATTGGAGGTAATTTAAACAAGTTTTAACAGGTACAGTAGTTTACACACGCTTGAGAAGAAATGTTTTTTTTAACTATATAAACCTCTACTGATATTTATTTCAATTTGTTTATTACATGTACATATATTGCCCCAAAGGATATGGACCTGGATCAAAAGCTGCCAAATATGGCATGTAAACATATACTACATATACATAGATATTTTCTTTAGCTGTAGTAGCTGTTGAAAAATGAGTAATAACAATTTATGTTGATAATATTAACAAGCATGTTATATTAAAAATGATTAGGTCATGCACAACAGTTAAAAACTTAAATAAATCTTTAATTTGAAAAAAATCCATATATATTCATATGTAAATTAATATATAAACTACCAAACTACTGATCATGGGTATTAAAAAATCTATGTTGTAATAAAAACAGTGTTTAAACCAATGTAATTTTGACAGGTTTACCTGGTTCTGGAGGAGTCTTAGGAACTGGAGGTGTACTAGGGGCTGGAACAGGATTGGTTGCAGGCCCAGGAGGTATGCTAAGCATTTATAATATTCCTCAGTTTTTTAGAATACAGATAATATTTCCCAAATTTGAATATAAATATTTTTTGTACAACACCTAGAATGGTTTTGAATGTTAAATGAACTAACTTAACATACTACATACTACTCCGAATACGGGGTTATGGAGGTTTATGGTATAAATAAGTTTAAAATCTTTTTATGTACTTTACCAACCTTAACTTTTTATTCAGAATTTTTGTACCTGAAATAATAACTGTTTTGTTATATTTCAACATAAAGGTTATGGAGTTGCACAAAAAACAGCTAAATATGGTAATCAACGTATCTCTAACTTCTAAGATAATTAAATTATAAAGAACATTCAGGCTAAGATTTAACTTCATGCATCAACCAGGTCAACCAGTTGGTGGGACTGGAGGTGTGTTAGGTGGGTCAGTAGCAGGGACTGGTGGAACTGGGGTCACGGGGGCAGGAATTGTACCTGGAACTGGTGGGTGATTGTTAGTGAAACATGACTAAACTAAGGTTAATACATGCAGGTAGATATGTGCTTGCATATTAAATTAATCTCTACATCTAATATTAGGTGGGGCTGGAGGCATAGCAGGTTCAGGAGCCAAGCCAGACAAATATGGTAAGTGATCTTTGACTATATCTAATGATGTCTCCAGTATGGTATTACAATTACAGTTTTTAATTTAAATATAGGCATGATTGGAGGAACAGCAATTCCAGGCAGTACAGCCTCCACCGGTACAGATCACTCTAAACCTGGAGCTGATGGAGGTAATGCAAACTGCATCTGGAATGTCCTTGAAAACCATTAATCACTATACCTTGAAAACCATTAGTCACTATAACTATGTGTCTTTCCTGTGTACAATGATTGGCATCCCCGATGGTGGAACTCGTGGTGTTGGAGAAGGTCAAGGTGAGTTATTCTTGTCCCAGATTATTTTTGAACAAAGTTATTTATGATATATTTACTCAGTTGATCTATTAACCGACTGTTCCCACATTGTAATTGCATTTTGTTTTTTTAACATGCAGGTGGAACAAAAGCTCCTAAGACTGGTAAGAACAGTTTTGTCACTTTATTTTTGGTCACTTATTACCAAGGTGGTTGACACTGGAATTAGGTCTAGTTTTCCATTGTATAAAGCTGTTTAGTGGTCTCACTTTGTACGCCAACCTGGGAGACTAATTCATGGTTTAAAAATTCTACTGTAGATATGTCCTGGATTTTAGGATTACAATCGAAACAACTGTATTGTACCATAACCCACACATTAATCTCTTTATATATAATGTTTATACATAATCCTACATAATAGAAACATTGTACTACAAATATCCAGGCAATATAAATTACTATGCCAATTTTGTGTGTGCTTTTACGCAAGTGACCTTTTGCATATATAGAATAAAACAATTACCATTTTGAGAGTAAAAGAAATAAAGAAGGTGTTTTCACCTTTTTATCTACCAGTTTTTTAATCATTTTAACTTCACAGAATCTGGAGGATCAATAGAGGGATCAGGTGGGTCTATTGGAGGTGGTCCGGGTGAAGGTATGCATTGAATTAAAAACCTTCACCCTTTCTGTTCCTCTTTGGTGGAATGAGCTGCCAACCTCCACCTGATCTGCTGAGACCCACCACAGCTTCAGAAACAGCTGAAGATGTGCCCCTTCCACAAACACCCCACTAATCTACAAACATGGGCACTTCCTATATATCCCATCCTAAAAAATAGTATTTTGCTGTACCTTGTGTACTAATCTTGCTCGTACCCTACACTTGGCACTATATACCTTGAGTATCGTTCGTTCTTGTGACAAATTGCCAGTGATGATCCTCATCTCTAGGTCTCTTTGGATTAAAGTGTCTGCTAAATAAATAATGTTAATGAATATGTTATGAATAATGTTTTTGTGTTGTGTCTTTGTCTTTAAAGGTGTTACTGGTGGGGCCATTGATAGTGATGGACTTGATGGAGTTACTGGGACAGGAATACCTATTTTAGCTGGAGGAAAACCAGGTATATGTTTCCTTTTTTGCCTCTTGTGAACTTTTTGTTACTTTATTTGTCTATTACTCACATTTACTTGTCACAAAATAAAGTTAAACACTGCATGTTTTGTGATATAGCCAAGAACCCATATGCTTACAGCACAGGCAATATTACCAGGTATATGGTGCATTTATGGTGATTTAAATACTCTGGTCAACTGCTTTATGCTTTCATTTCTCTTACTATTAAACAGATAAGAAAGATTTTTGTTGTTATTTCATATATACATTAACAAAGGCAGCAAATCACAAAAAGTTATTCGTTGTAAACAGAAAGAAAATAATCACATCAAAATAATTTTGATGGCTTATGAAGTGCTAAACAGCGCATTTTGTGAAAACAATTGTTAAATTAATGAATTTAAGCAAGTGAACTTAATTTTTTTATTTACGTTTTAGATGTGTCTGGATCTGCTCCAGGTTTGTATTAACTTTTATTTATGCTGTACTGTAGCTCATGACTCGTCTATTAATGGGTCTGAACATTCATAAGATTACCTGAATATACACTCATAGCTTTCTCAGCTGGAACAGGAGTGCCGAAATCAGAAAATTAATAACGTTATAAAATTTGAGAGGCTGCATTTGTGACTACGCGCACGATCACTGAATTCCATTATAATAATTATCTCTGTTTTTTCTGTAGTTGGAGCAGGAGTTGTTCAGCCTGGTGGTAAGTTTTTATTTAAATATTTTCAATACTTAGCCTGCCTACATCTTGTTCATAAACTTAAAAGGTACCAATGTGCCAATGTTGCAGCTCCCTCTAGTGGTAAAGGAGGCTCATGCATGCGGATGTCATACTGTATATAACTTTTTTTGTAATTTAACTTGTATATACTTTATTTAAATATATTAAAAATACTTAAAACTAAAACTCATAACTTGTATACATAACCTACATACATAACATATCAGATATATTTTTTTACTGCCACATTAAGTAGATTCACTTCATCAGGTAAAGACATGGGAATAAAAAAATGTCTGTCTGTTAGTATCCAAACTCATCCATGTGATCTTTTCTGGTATAAACAATAAACAATGATGTTCTTGCTTAGGGGTTGGTGATAGTGGAACACTACCAGGAGCCAAACCCCTAAAACCCCCAGGTACTTCAGGTGCCTTTTCATGTTCAAGAACAGTTTTGCAGCTGAACCTTCATTGTTTATTTATTTATACTATAGGTATTGGAGGTGGTGCTATTGCTGGCCGTGGAGATACTCCAGGCGTTATTGATGGAGGACTAGGGAGTGTTGGTGGTGGACCAGGAGGAGTCGGTGGAGTTCCAGGAGGGGTCGGTGGAGTTCCAGGAGGGGTCGGTGGAGTTCCAGGAGGAGTCGGTGGAGTTCCAGGAGGGGTCGGTGGAGTTCCAGGAGGAGTTGGTGCAGGAGTTAAGCCTCCTAAAGGTTATTTACCATCAACATATTGATATTCAATTGCCTAAAATTTCTTGCGTTGGTTTCCCCCTGATTGTATGTAAAAATGAGGAATGTTATTATTATTATATTAAAATCAGCTTGTTTACACTTACAGCTTATGGCGGTGCAGGCGGAACAGGAGCTCTTGGTGTTGGAGGGGTGGGAGGAGCTGGACTTTTACCAGGAGGAGCTGGACTTTTGCCAGGAGGTGGTGGTCTGCTGCCAGGAGGTGGTGGTCTGCTGCCAGGAGGTGGTGGTCTGCTACCAGGAGGTGGTCTGCTTCCAGGAGGTGGCGGTCTGCTACCAGGAGGTGCAGGCACAGGAGCTGGAGCACAAAAACCAGGCAAAAGTAATTAAAGTGATAAGTTTAACATGCATTTTATTGCACAGTGCTAAATAGATTTTTTAAATTGTATTTTAAAAAACTATTGTATTACTCTTATCAAATACATTTTTAACTTTAACCTTATAATGTTTAATTAATGTACCAGTGTATAAGGATTTGTCAATCTGCTTTAGGTTATGGTGGAGTCGGAGGTTTAGGAGCTGGTGGAATCCTTCCAGGAACTGGTACATTTGTATTTATCTTCCATTTTAATCGCTATTATTATTCTGAGTACTTGTAAAGACAATCGTGGTCTTGTTGTGTTGAAACTGTATTGTCTAATGTTTTGCAGGCCTCAGGTTTCCAAGTGGCGCTGCAGTGGGTAGCAAACCAGGAAAAGGTATCAGAAACCATTCTTGCTGTTTAGCCATTTAGCAGGTGGTTTTATACAAAGTGACATACTTGAACAAATGAGGAACATCACAAGCAATTTAACATACAATGTCCAACACTACTCATAGTTCTGCAATATTTTACACACTTGAACTTAATTGGAATGACTAAAAGTTTTTTTAAATAATTTCTTTATTGCTTTGGTGAAAGCTTATGGAGCAGCAGGCACACTTGGTGGGCTTGGAGGCCCAGGGGGATATGGAACAGGACCAGGTGCTTATGGTGGTGGACTTGGTGGACTTGGCGGTCCTGGTGGACTTGGCGGTCCTGGTGGACTTGGTGGTCCTGGTGGACTTGGAGGGCCTGGGCTTGGTGGTAAGATCTTACAGTGTTAATCTGGTGTTTAATATTTTAGTTTGCAGATGTTTTAATAAGTTTATAACATACTAAATAACTAAATGATTACAAAATTTACAAAATACAAAATCCTAACAAATCTTTTTCTCTCTCTGGTTTGTTTTTAATGGCTTGGTTATGGTCCTGACAAAGTAAAACCACCTAAAAGTATGTACAACACATTCAGTCAATGCTTAATAAAACAATAAAAAAATCCTTGGTTTCGTTATACAAAATTAATAATCACAAACCTTATCAGGCTATGGAGCAGCTGGAACACTTGGTGGAGCTGGACCAGGGGGTGTTGGTCCTGGAGGTCTTGGTGTTGGAGCAGGTCCTGGTGGAGTTGGTGGTGGTCTAGGAGTAGGACCAGGAGGTGTTGGTTTAGGTCCTGGAGGAGTTGGAGGACTAGGTGGAGGTATTGTCACTTACACTGTACATTAATTTTGTTTGTAACGCTACAATATTTTTTTGGTTAGATAGATAAGCATAAGTGTCAACAAATGTTAATATGTTTCTGGGAGGTCATAAATTACAGATATAAATGTTTTGTTGCGCAGGTGCCAGATATCCAGGTGCAGGCCTGGGAGCTGGAGCTGGAAAGCCTGGGAAATCAGGTTCTTATTTTATAGAATATTAACATTATTATCATGTAGTACAATGTGATCATGGTAGCTTTAGGGTCAGAAATATAGAATCTGGAAATTATAGGACAAAGTCACTAAGAAGGTTCGGCTGAAAATATCCAGCAAATGCTAAATTAAAACTGTCCTGACATCCTTTGTAATTATATGATTTATATTGTATATGTTTTTATTGTAGGGTATGGGGGCTTGGGTGGAGTTGGAGGTGTAGGAGGTCTTGGAGGAGTTGGTGGAGTCCCAGGAGGTCTAGGAGGTCCAGGAAGCCCACTAGGAACTGGTGGAGGTAAATAACTGAGGATATAATCACTTTGACACTTAAGCATTTCATAATTATGCAATTGTACTGTAATATATGTAATATATGTTGTTTATATTAATATGATATTATGATCTATTCATTTCGCACTAGTTAAATTAATTATATACTAGTACAGACTTTAAATAAATTAAATTATGTTCATAGTGATTAAGAAATGAAAAATAAATTCAATTCATTCTGATATTTGTTGCTTTCAGGTCTTAGATATCCAGGCGGAGCAGGAACAGGAAAACCTGGTAAAACAGGTACATTTTATTTACTCAGTGTTGTGTGTGATTTAGTCAAGTTTATTCTGTCTCACCACCTGAATGGATTTAAGAATAAAGATACTGTTATATGCTTCCTTTTAAGTAGTTTAGCTACTTGCCATTAGATGGATAAACTATATTAACTTTCCTTTATCTCTTTCCCTTTCTTAAAGGTTATGGCACAGGTGCTTTGGGTGGTCAAAGCTATCAGCCAGGTGAGCTGAATTGTCCTCCTTTTTTGGAAACATTTATATTATACCTTCTGTTTCTTGTGATTGCTTGTATGAAAAGGATGAATGGAGACTATATACAGAGTTACAGTAGATTTGTTTATCTTGCAGGTGGTGTAGTGCCAGGATATGGAACCGGTGTAGGTCCTGGTGCTGGGTATCAACAACCATATCCAGGTAATAAATACTGATGTTATATCAATCACTCTGATTGATTTAGGGTGATTATTAAGGGATTCTAATAATGTGATGTTGTAGGATATGGTGGCCCAGGAGCAGGTGGACTTGGAACTGCCCCACTAACACCTCAACAATGTAAGATACCTTTACAGTACGCAAATGTACTGAAATGAAAAACTGAAACAGTTTGGCATGCACCCATCTGTTAACCACAGACCACAGTCATTGCTGTGGTTTCGTGTGCTTCTGTATTTACTGCATTTAAATGTGTGTTGTATGATTTTATAGCGAAAGCAGCCAAGTATGCAGCACTCCAAGGATTTCTAGGTGCAGGAGGCTACAGAGGTACAGTTTGTTTCATCTGTTTATGGCTCATATTGCAAAAGCCTGTCTTGAAACATTAATTATGCTGTTCATATCCACAATATATGAACACATGAGCAAAATTTGTAATTCTGTAATTTGAGAAAGCTTTATGCTGTTAAACTGCAGACTGCACACTAAATGCAAACAGTCACACTGACCAGTTAGTATTTTTTCAACACAGTAAGTTATGCTGCGTCTTTTCCTGTAGGGGGCGCAGGATGCCAAGGCAAATACTGCGGAAGGAGAAGGAAGTGAGATACCAGCGTACAGAAATGACCTCATAAACAAGTGGTGCTACTGCCTGATTTGAAATGCACTTTTTACAGTTAAAATAGTGCCTTGTCTTATATGTGTGACAGAGATTTTGAACTTGCAACAAACTTTTCAACTTGATTAGGTGTTAAAGGGATAGTTCAGTCAAAATGATCATTTGCTGTTAATTTACTCACCCTCAGTCCATTCGAGGCGTGACATTTTTCTTCAGTAAAACAGCAAAGATTTTAAGCCAAAATCGTGATGTTTGGTGATTCATGAAATGCAAGCTTTAATCTGTGCAAGAAACTATTTACAACATTATTAGCTATAATGAGGTATGGTAATCCATAGCCTCAGGCAAATGGTTCTGTGCTGCATTGTTGATGCACTTATGTCAGTTTACTCCATAACAACAGAACTATCCACAGAAATAGAGAAGTAAACTGCATTGTCACTGCATTCTCACACAAAGAGAAAAGGCATGGGTCAAGATATAATAAATTATTAAATATAATTAACATACTTTTGTTTTTTTGTTTCATTTTTTGAGTTTTTGAATGCTTTTGCATTCTTTTAATGTGACAAGAAGCTCGCTTTTCAGATGCACTCAGAACTGTTAAATAATGTTGTAAATAATGTTCAGCTTCTTGCACAGACTGATTGTTTTGCTTCATAAGACATCAATGTATCCTCAGGAGCTGTGGGGATACATTTTGTGTTGCAGGTATCTGCTTTTTTAAATCTTAAAGACACGGCAGCTGTGGGCTTGCATTTTATGAATCACCAAGCATCACAATTTTAGCTGAAAATCTAACCTAATCTGCTGAAGAAAAATGCCATATACACCCTTGGATGGCCTGAAGGTGAGTAAAATAACAGCACATTTTCATTTTTGGGTGAACTGTCCCTTCAACTGAAATGGTGCCATGTGAACCTCTTTGCCCTATGTAATATCTTATCTTAAAATAATCTGTTACTGTACATTTTCTTTACAACTGTACCTTCCAGATTTGAATTATTTTACTGTCTTTTATCGAATCACCTATGCTTTAATTTAATGTTACATTCCATCAGATCTTAAAAGATGCATTTACACCCATGCATCTCTAATGGACATCTGAATTGCTCACACATAAGTATCTGTATATCCAGACATGTAGTGTAGAGACGCGTTGCTGCTATATCAGGATGAACTGTGACAGTCGAGGCAGCAGTAACATAACAGGCTACATGGTCCATCTTTACAATCATATGTAATTTTCATGCTATCATAAAGTAAGTGGAGCCTTCTGTCTTTATTCATGTGTATGACTGCATGAATCTACAAAATTTAAAAACAAAATGTTTAATTTTTTTTACTTGCATTCACAGTACCTGCCGAAACAGTCTATAAGTACTGAGGATTATAAGCTGTCTTTAAAGATACCTCAGGAACTTGAAGCAGTTTTCCAGTTTATCTGACCCTAATAACGCCATGTTTTAAGTTTGTTTATTTTTAATGTAACACATATTAAATTAAAATGTTTTAAGGATATCTATGCATTTAACCTAACTAGTTTTTGGGTTTGTTAGCAATGTGTGTTGTGGATAGTGTATCTGTGTTCGTATACATGAAACATTTCAAATGTGACCTGAAAGTATGATATTGGAAATTCCTCCAATGGTTTCACCATTGATCTTTAATTTGGTGCACGTTACTTTAAATGTTGTGAAATTCCATCCAGTTCACATTTTTGTGACTCAATTGTGATTGTGCCTTTCATCCTTCAGTCTTTTCTACAAATAAATTTAGTAAAAATCACATCTCGTCTTTGTTTTTTGTTATTCAGATAAGTTTGAGATAGAGAAATGAGATCTTATTGCTGTCTGTATGAGAGATTTTGTTGCCTTATTTGTGACTTTCTTTCTCCAGTGTAGGGGTACAGTTATGTATTAAGCATATCTGTTACACCAGGCCTACATATCTCATTTCTGAGAGCAGACATTATCAAGAATTAAAAATTTATTTTATGTATTATACCACTCCACTCACTTAAAGGCTTTTAGTCCTACTCGCTCAAAGGTTATGACTGCAGGTCGTTCAGAATGAGCAGTTCCAAAACGAGACCCTTTCAAACATTCTCCTGCATGATTACACACAGACGAAACCTCCCTTGATAAAAGAACTGGGATTTAAATGAACTCCTCTGCCTGATCATAAAGTCCATGAGGGCTCTCAGCAGGTGACACTGGTTGGGTAACTCTAGCCTTTGACAGTATGCATTCTTTCTGCTGACCAAAGCAGTCTTAGAAGGTGGGCTAAAGTTAGGAGGGGTGGGAGGGATTTAAACTCTTTACAGACACTCGGCAGGAAGTAGTAACTCTATCCTGCATATGCAGATATGAAAGCAAAACTTGTACTTAACATCACTCTGTTTGAAGCTGTTTTCCTGGGCTTTCTTCTCCACCCACTGTAGTCCTTTTCTCCACCCCTGAAATGAGCAAAGAAGACTAGAACTAGTACAGGTCTACTACTGCTGTTATGCTTCAGTCTCGTCAGGACCTGTATTACCGGAGAGGGGGGAAGGCAAGGTAAGACAAATGCTGTTTGGTTTGCTTGCTTGTTTAAGTTTTCTCTAATGTTTTAATTTCGTTTTGCCTTGAAATTCTGTGAAATCGGGTGGTTTCGTGGTGTCACAATGTTACACGCCATTTCTTGTAAAAACAAAAACAGGAACTTCTTTGTCAACACACTGCTTTCAGATTGTCTTAAGATAAAATGTTTTTAACATGGGTTAATGTGAGTTTATAGATTGTAAACATGTCGCAAATAAGTGGTCTTCTGAGCTTGGTTAATATCCTTTTATCATGGTCCTTTTATACAGAATAGTGTTTGTTAATGTGTTCATGTACATACAGGAATGGAATTCAGGCTTGTTTGTTTGTTTCACAACAGTTTTACTCAGTCCCACTTCTCTATTCAGAATCCATTTTATATTCACATTGACGCATTGGGCTTTTACTCAGATAAACCATTTTCAAATGTATGTGTTTATTAGAACCAGGAAAACTTTCACAAACCTCACACAGAGAAAACTTACCAAATAAAAGACTTGTTTACTGTTAGATTAGTAGAGGAAACAAGCAAGAATACACTGTATGTGTCTCAGAGAACCTATTTAACCTGGTTAAACCTGGTGTAAGTTCAGGTAAACTAGGTGACTACTTGTCTCTGCTAAAATTTTGTAAATTCATAGTTATGTATTTAAAAAAATGTGTTCACATGACTTTTAAATACAGAAACAGATAAAGATGCTTGTTTAATCACTGTACATGGGTGGGTGGGTGTATAATGTACATGTGTTTCTGTGATATATCTGCTGTATATTATATTGTTATGGAGGATGAAACAGCAGATAACCAGCAGCTGTAGAACACATGGTAGGCTTCCTCTTCAGATGTTTCACAGACAGGAAACGCCCCTGATGTTCATTCTAGCTTGTTTTTACTCACTCTTGCTCAATCTGACTCTAACAGCAGTTAGGGGCTGATTTGATAAACAACATACTATTTTTATTTGTCATCCAACCCAACTGCCAACACATTACCTAACAAGACCCCTAAAACATTTATTACAAAAAAAGGAAAAAGGCCTGTTACTTGTTAAGCCTTTGTTTAACACATTTTGTTGGCATTTTTCCTATATCACAAATTGCTCTTTGTATTGGAAGGAGGTTTTAGTATACAAAAGTTCATTTAAGAAACTTTTACTGAAAATATTTAAAGAGAACCAAAGATTGCTCTGTGGCATTATGGCGAAAACCCTTATTTGGCACCTTTACCATCTAGTGTTGGATAATACATGCACTAGATGTTACACAGCTATACATATCTTTTGATATTTGATACATTTTCTTTTTTAAATGTTGAGTCAGAGACATGTGATTCCATTTGTATGGGATTTCCCTATGGCTGCTGTCTTTTCTTGATAGGCTGCAGCCAGCTAAAGTTTTTATAAAAAAGAGCCCTGTTTTAATAAAAAAAAGAGTATAGCTTGCTCTATACTTTTTAAAGAGTCAAAAGCAATCATCCTTTTGCATGAAATTGCAGCTGAATTGTGTTCTATATCCTTATAAAATGTAAAATAATTTACATAATACAAATGTAAAACATATTTAAATATCCTCTATTCTCTCTCTCTTTGTTAGGTGTTGTGAATGTAATTCTGTTCTTTCTCACTGGTACTATGAAAGAGATGGACAGTTCTTCTGTAAGAGACATTACTGGTCACGATTTGGAGAACAGTGTCATGGCTGCTCAGAGTCAATTACCACTGGTCTTATTATGGTAAGCACATAACACTGTGTAATCATCTTACGTTAAGCGCACATAACTGTCAAAATCCTTTTAGAAACACTGGAAGCTTTGGATTAAGTTGAGGAACAAAGTTAAAGTCGCATAACCTAGCATAAAATAGAAATAATTCATCTGAATGCCGTTAACCCTCAGATACACACACATTTGTATTAATGATGTTAGAAATATCATAATGTTTAAGCATGGTAGATGTGAGATTGCTGCACACTTGTTTTTCAAGATTGTAAAATGTTGTTTTGATATAATGTCCTTTAGACTTCAGAGTGTGAAATGCTGTTATGTAATTTTCACCCATATAGTATAGTAAAGTAAAAAAATCTAATCATTTTAAATATGTGTTGTAATTTTACTAAGTTCTAATAATAGCAAAATCAAAAAAGCTTTGACAGAGGAAGCGAGTTAATTTATGCAGATTCTCTTACTAAAACAACATGTTGTATCATTAACATCAGTCATTCCAGCTTTTTGGGGAGTTCCTGACTGGAACACATTGTGTGTGAATTCGACAGATGCATATGAATACATGCATTCCTCTACTGGATTACACAAACAAACAACATTCTGACTGTAAACAGACATTACTTGTATCTGTCTTATCATGCGAAGATTAGGTTGGAGTTTGGATTCTTTTGTGTTTTTTCACCATTTCCCTCTTTGACCTGAGGGCAGGCGGCCCCTCCCACTCACAATCTCACTTCCTGCCATTGTGCTTCAGTTCTGCACAATGATGTAATCATCCCTTCCCCACCTTAATACTCCCCCCATTCTGTGTTGTTCAGTTAAATTCATGATAACCTACAGTGTAAAATAATAAATAGCCTGATGTTTCCTCTTCCTTCCATCCATGCAGGTGGCTGGGAAGCAAAAATATCACCCAGAGTGTTTCCTCTGTGAAAGCTGCAACACGTTCATTGGCGACGGCGATTCTTTCACTCTAGAGGATTTTACCAATTTATACTGGTTGGTTTAGTTGCTAAAACTTAAATTTAATAATTGTGTTAGTCTCTAAACTCTTAAAGGGTAACAATAAGGTTTATACGCTTCAAAACATAAACATTTAGTAATTATGCATTAGCGATACTTTTAAACCATACTTTTATACTAATCTGGATTAATGTTTATATATATCATATAAATCCCTCATAAGAATGTGCTATTTATCTAAAAATGCATGACAACTGAAATTCAGTTTTATCTGTTTTTTTAATTTAACGTATCTGTTCATTCATTTCCTCTTTTGTAGTGGACAATGTTACTACCAGAAGGTGTCAACACAGAGTTTGGGGCCAAGATGTTCAAGACTTCTTCATACAGTGACGTCAGTGTCATTTCCTCCCTCTGCAGAAAGCAGACGAGGTTTAACTTTCACTGTGGAACAAAATGAGACCGGCCCTGTGATCAGAGTATCTCAGTATGTCACCACTTTAGTCACAACATACAAAAATATAAAAATTGAAAATAAGGCTATTTAACATTAGATTCAATTAATCTTTGTTCCTCTCTAAAATTCCTGAATAAACAGGCTGGACTTGCACAGCATGGCTTCTGACGTTAAGCCTTTGATCCATGTTGGAGACAGGATTCTTGAACTCAATGGAATCTCTGTTCTAAACATTCCACTCGATGAGGTAGATTCTTTACCAAGATCTTATAGAAGATAATAATACAGATAAGCTGTATAACACATATGAAAGTAATATATTACCCATATATTATGTGTCTTTTGAACAGTTAGATTTGGTGATTCATGACACAGAGCACTGGCTACAAATCACAACTGAACATAACCCCGAAGACCTCACAAAACAAGAGGACTTGTCAGGCCTGCTGGGGGAAGAACTGGACCAGCCTGGAAACTTAGGTTTCTTTCCTCTACCCAGCAGTAGACGAACAGGCTTTCGTTCTAAAAACATTCTGTAAGATGTGATGGTATCATATTTGTAGAACTAATTGTTATTGGATAAAACACTTAAAATATGAAGCATAAGTAATAATGAGCACTTTTAGTACACTTTGATGATTTCAGCATCCAGTCACATGCTATAGATCCATATATATCCATACATATATCCACAATTTTTTTCAGGTTTGTCAAATTCTATACATTAGCATCATGCTTGTGATCATAAATCGGCAATTTGGTAGATGATAAATACTTCCGATTTTATTACACAGTACCAAAGGTTTAAAAAGCTCACATGGCTCTGCACTCCTCTAACATTTCATTTCTCTTTATCGCCCTCTGCAGGCGCAGCTGCAGTATCGACAAAACTCCGTGCTCACAACGACATGCTGCACTGCTTTCGCATAGAAGAGATATTAATAGATCTGAATCTCTGCGTTTTGACCCTACTGACAAAACACAGCGCATCTTCCGTCCCTGTGACCTTATATATGGTGAAGTCCTGGGAAAAGGCAGTTTTGGACAAGCCATCAAGGTAAAGCAGAGAAACTAATAGTAATAGAAACTAAGCTAATAGTCCAATTATAAATTTGTTATATAATAATAGTTCAGATAAATTTGGGGGATTGATACATGACACAGTCCTGATTAGAACCTGCAGTGAGCATGTGTGCTACCCACTGTGCCACAACTCCAACTAGTTAGCTGAATGTGCTTGAGATCACAACATATATAAAAAAGATAAAATTCGTATAACAGAAATTATAACAACACTTTGTATTGTCAGGTGACACAGGTGGAAACAGGTGAAGTGATGGTAATAAAGGAACTTCTCCAGTTCGATGAGGACACTCAGAAGACGTTTCTGAAAGAGGTTCGTTACTTTACTGAACAACGTTTTGTGCTCTTGTGCAGGCAGTATAGATTTTCTCAACTGCACAGTCAAGAGCATATAAAATGGTTTCTAATTGGAAGATGTTTGGCCCTGTAGGTCAAAGTGATGAGATGCCTGGAACATCCTAATGTCTTAAAGTTTATCGGCATACTATACAAAGACAAGCGGCTAAACTTGATCTCTGAATACGTGCAAGGAGGAACACTGAGGGACACCATACAGAAAATGGTTTGAACATCTGTTTCTTTTTCTCAGTTCTCTTGGCTGAGTATTTGTTCACCACGCATAGATCATATAAACTCATAGTTATTTATAATCATTAATTTAGGACACGGATCACCCATGGAGAGTGAGAGTAAGCTATGCCAAGGACATTTCTGCTGGTATGGTAAGTTAAGGAAGCAATGATGTGTATGCAGAATGAAATCTGATTAAAATGTTGAAAGATGGCCTACAAAACATGCGAATCTGCACGGCCTTATGGAATCCAAACCATGCAAGAAGAATCTTAGCAGGGATCTTTACGTCTCCTTCCTTGTACCTGTCACCTTAATGCAAAGACTTGCTCTGACAGGGAATGAGAATCTGAAACATAGCTACAGCAGCTGCTTTTAGAATTTAATATTACGTCATACAAGTGGCCCCCTCCCCCTTTAGCCTGCAAATGACACTACAAACAAATATATTGCAGTTCATGAACCCTTACAGTAATAGCACTACTTTTTTAAAAGCACACACCTGTGAAGTTTTGTCTAGAAAACCTGTAGTTGACTGTCAAGTGATCCGCATTTGTGAGAATCACTATTAGCATAAAATATTTTTAAAATGTCCGACAGGAAATGTGAGAAAATCAGGCTAAAGCTACAGCTCTAAGAATGTTCTACTTCAAATTTGTCAAATACGTCTTGGGAAAGATAATAAAAAGCCTGAAAAACACCTGGTAATCTTGTCTAGGCACACAAGCCTGCAGCTGTGTTTCCTCTCTGACACAAACATGTCAGGATTTGTATTTGAAAGGTGTTTCTTATATATAATACAGTGTACAAATTTATATCAGTTATACTCTCTCTTTCACCATCACAGGCCTACTTGCATTCCATGAATGTCATTCACCGGGATCTAAACTCACACAACTGCTTTGTCAGAGAGGTCAGATGAAACCTTTTTTGTTATTAATGTACAAAATTTATTCTGAACTGTTGGAATTGTGTGACAGCACTGGTGTTCCTTACAGAACCAGTCAGTGGTTGTTGCAGACTTCGGATTGGCTCAGCTTATGAAGGAAGAGAAGAAGGATCCCTCCTCACCTGGCCAAATGTCCAAAATGAACAAACTTGGTCGTAAAAAACGGTATACTGTAGTGGGAAACCCATACTGGATGGCACCAGAAATGATCCATGGTGAGATATATAGATGAACTATGTCAGTAAGGTGACTTACAGTGTATGTATTTCTGCATTTTACTGTATTTACAGTAAAACTGTATTATCTCATTTGCAGGAAAAGTTTATGATGAGCATGTTGACATTTTCTCATTTGGGATTCTGCTTTGTGAGGTAGATATTATAATGATATCTACATTATCTTTAAGGTGTTTGTGTAAAATTAACAACTACATTTATTTCTGATGGCAGATTATTGGAAGGGTTTATGCTGATCCAGATTACCTCCCCCGCACTCAGGAGTTTGGATTGAATGTGAATGAATTTCTGGAGCGCTACTGGTCCAAAGCATGTCCTGCGTCTTTCTTTCCCATCGCAGTTCTGTGTTGTGCCTTGGAGGCTGAAAAACGGTGATTGTCATTTACAAATTACAAAAGCAAAACAAAGTCCCTTTGCTAAAACATGTGGCTTTTTCTTTATCTTTTTACAGCCCCGCTTTTGCTAAATTAGAGGAGTGGCTGGAGAACCTGTTAATGCACCTGGAGATTGGACTTCCTCTTATGTCAGAACTGGAAAAGATCCGTCAATCATTTTGGGCGAACCGTGGCCAGTCAAAACAAACTTATGGGATTCCTTCCAAACAAATGGAGAACTCTGTGCTAGGCAGGAGCTAAGATTTAACATGCTTACAGTATAACAGAAGTATAAGTAATCACATGCAGGGTAATATTCATGTAATGATCCTCAAGTGGGAATCCTAGTTTGTTATTGACAGTGGACCCCAAAAAGGATGCGTATTCCACACCTACAGTGTATAATTATGTTGCATATGGTAACAAAATATCAAATCAATTTGTAGACAAGTGTTAGGCCTTTCTCACAGCTCAGTTTAGATGAGCTGTATGAAGTTACAGTTTGTTATACGCTCAGATTTAATTTTTATTAATTTTAAATAGTATATAAAAAGTGTGCCTGTGCTATCATTTGTTAAAATAAATGTTTATATTTATGGTTATACATTTTGTTATATTTTGTTACATTTCAGTTATACATTTAAGGCATTGCTTGAGTGTCCAAATAATTTTTGAGACCACTGTATATTGTACAAGCTGTACATTCTTTTGCAATAATGTTGCACTGTTTGTACAGTACTGTATATTTCAGATACAAAGGTGCTATTAGATTGTTTGACTGAATATTTTACTAGTCGCAAATTTAAGCTAAACAAACATTATTGAACTCATATATAACATAATATATTTCCCTTAAAGACTTAGTAATGTATTTTAATGGAATTTTTTGTTTTTATGTTTATGAATAAATGTTGAAATTTGAGTTTTACATTTGTAATGTTTTCAACATACTGTGAAATTCTGGTCAAATCTCTACAAATTAAAGAATAAATGTATTGATGTATGGTGCTGGTTGCCATATTTTTATTTGAATGATGTGTTTAAATTTTAAATAATCGCATTAACGGAACGCAGCAACGTACTGATTTCAGTTTCATTACCAAAGCGAAGCCTCGCCATTACAAACGCGAAATTAATGTTACTAATATCATTTTCTCAACGAGACTATGGATAGTGACAGTGAGTATCCTATTTGTTTATCAGTGTTATTACACTCAGTTTAATACGTTTTTTAAATCGCTTAATGAAATCAATAGACTTTTGGTAGACTATACTAATATAGAGGTACTGTATGCACAAACTGGCTTAATACTATCATCTAGCGGAGATGATAGTAATGACATTTTTTATTAACATCTTATGAACAGTTTTTAAATTACTTATGTTATACAAAACAATGCAACAAAGTAACACTGTCTGCTAACTTCTTCATAGTTATACAGACTGCGGATTTTGAGATTCAAGGTAACAAGTATATTTTGTAAATTGATTAAACGATTGTATAAAAAAGAATATGTCCATTATCTTTAAATTTTCAGTAAATTGCTTATGTTAGTGGAAGAGATTTCTGTACATGTACAATTTGAATAATTAACTAATTGACCTTCTGTTCAATTCCAATGCCTCATAATCTTTGGATTAATTATCTGAACTAGGTGGGGAGGTAAGTCATACATTATATAAAGGGTGTTTAAAAATGATTACAAATATCATTTTAGCTTTACAGTTTTCCAATGCCCTGATCAATTGGCCTTTTTGCTAGTTTTCTGGCCTAGCATTATATGACTCAGACAACAGTGGAACGGGCAGTTCTCCTGACAGCTTCTCTTCTAGAACCGCTCAAGCAAAGGATGGAGATGAAAATATTGATTTTACTGGCTCATTTTGCTACTCACCTCTGTCTGAACAAAAGACTGATAGCACTGATGACCAATCATCTCTTAGATCCAAGAGGCCGCAGGGTCACGTTGGCCTGTATGCCCCCTTAGAGGTAAAGTAACACATTCTACACACATTAGGAACTTCAATGACCAGAGAATATGATGGATGGCTTGTGATACATACAGTGTAATTATTTTTCATTGTCAGTTCCATGACCAAGAGAAGGAATATGTTGGTATTGACACACTGCCAAACCAAGTCCACCGGCAATCAGTGAAAAAGGGATTTGAGTTCAATCTAATGGTTGTTGGTAGGAACAGTATCTGCTCTGTTACAATTGAATTTATATATACAAATACATTTATATATTTATAAATAAAAGAAACCTACTGGTATCTGTATTCTCATATCTAGAGCAAATTGCCTGAGCGTGTTGCCTCAAAGTGTTTACAGTATATCATGGCTTTAAGTTGTGGAATAGAAAAAATATTTTTGGTCTTTTTGAACCTAGTCTGATTTACACATTTAGGTGAGTCTGGTTTAGGCAAATCCACTCTGGTTAACAGCCTTTTCCTCACTAACCTTTATTTGGACCGACTCCTGTACGATGTCTCAGGTACTAATTAATACTTTAGAACATAAATACTTAACAATATTGAATAAAATCAGGACGAGATGTCCAATACTCATGTTTTCATAAAATTCTTATTTTTTATCCAACAGAGAGAATAACACGGACAGTATCAATAACAAAGGCTACTGTAGACCTTGTTGAAAATGGTGTAAAGCTAAGGCTCACTATTGTGGACACCCCTGGGTTTGGCGATGCCCTTAACAACAATAAAAGGTTTTGCAAAGTAGATATGTGTTAAATAAACGTTTGAAATGCTGTTTGTCTTTACACCCATTTGTTAACTAAAATTGGGTGGTCACCTGTTATTACCCCATGTTAATTTCATGCTAAAATGTATTTACACATGGTTTTGCTTGCAGCTGGCAGGTTGCAGTGGATTATGTTGACCAGCAATTGGAACAGTACCGCAGGGATGAGATTGGACTAAACCGCAAGAACATGGCGGACAACAGAGTCCACTGCTGTCTGTACTTTATCTCACCTCATGGCCACGGGTGAGACAGGAGAAGTTTCTGTAGTATTTTTATCTCATGATACCCAGCATGATTTCATGGGTAATGGAACCAAAAATTCTATGTGCTGTTGCTCATGTTTAATGAGATCAGTCTGAGATATCAGTAAGCATGAAAATAGTGATTAACATTTCCTGCCTCAGACTTAGGCCAATTGACGTAAACTTTATGATGGCTCTGCATCAGAGGGTCAACATTGTGCCTGTGCTGGCCAAAGCAGACAGCCTCACCCCAGCAGAGATCAGTGAAATGAAAACCAAGGTGAAAATCGCCTATAAGCTTGCACTGAGCGACAGTTGTGATTCTGATATACACAATAAACTTTATTAATTCCAACATTCCAACAACCACCAGATCTGATATGTGAATAATTGTATTTTATTAGTAACATTTGTTTCCATAGGTAAGGACTGAAATTGACAAATACAAAATCAAGATATTCCAGTTTCCAGAGTCTGACCTGGATTTGAATAATGTCTTTAGGAAACAGGATCTAAAGGTAACGAAGCCAATTATTTGCCTTGTGCTTTTTACAATAGGTTTTAATAGCATGATTCCTTGTAGCTGGTTAGCCTTTTTATAATCCTTTGTGATAACTCTTAATGTTTCCATGTATTTTCATAGAAAACCATACCCTTTGCTGTCATTGGGAGTAATACGGTAGTAGAGAGCAATGGCAGGAGGGTACGAGCCCGTGTCTACCCATGGGGTATTGTAGAAGGTAGGTTTAATTACAGCATGAAACATGTTCAACAATAAAGGAACATTTCTACTTAAGGCAAACTAAATGAAAGCTATTGAAACACAACTGATGTGCTTCTGACAATTTCAGGTAAAAGGACCGATATTCAGTATATCTTAATGACATAATTTTTCTTTTTATCTTTTCCATTTGCATACACTAATATAAATAAAAAATCACAATGCCTTCTTAAAGAGATAGTTTATATAGAAATAAAACTTCTGCAATTAATTAATCACTGGAATATAGCACAGTCATATTGACTAATTTTATGGTACCTTTTTGGTGCTTAATCCATTATGGAGTACATTATGGATGTATATATATACATCCACAATGTATATATACATTATGGATTAATCCATTATGGAGGATGTTCAACATACAGCTTTGTGCATTTTGCAAAGTATAGTATTCTGTAAACTCTTTCCTTTTTTCTAATAGACTATATTATAAACTGCTTGTTGCTGGACATTTATTTTGTTTTTCCCAACAGTTGAAAATCCATGCCACAGTGATTTTGTGCATCTGAGGAACATGCTGATCCGCACACACATGCATCACCTGAAAGATGTGACCCACAATACACTGTATGAGAGTTATCGCATCAACTTCCTGTGCAAGAACCCACAGCCGGTACAAAATGCTCTGAGACATTATTATGCAACATATTTCAACCTTTAGTTAGAGAAGCATTTGAGCTTTTTAATAATTCAGTTGTTATTTTTACCAATAGGAGAAGTGTATACGACTAAGAATGTGTACGACAGATTACAGAAGAGGAGAACATGTGACTGATTCAAAAAAAGAAAATAAAGAAGGCAATAAATAGGCTCACTTAAACTTGAAAAAATTAGGGAGGAAGAAGGGCAGTGAGTTCTTATTAAATTGTCTCACATGGAGAGAAGTTTTTTTATGAGGGTATAAGCAGCAATGCTCATTTAATTGAACTAAAATGGCCAACTTAAGGTGTACATCATTTCAAAGCGTATAACACATGAGGTTTTTGTCACAACAAATGAGGACTTTGTCACCACCCTGTCAGATGTTTGAAGTACATATGTTGCTTTGGGGTGTTAACAAAACTGTTTGATATACAAATGTCTATATCTTTGTGTTAATTCAATTAATTGCTTTGAGAGAAAGCCTGCAAAAGCATCAGTGTGTCAACTTGCTCTTGCTATTGAATTGTACCTATAAAGCTCAACTTCAAGAATTGTGTTAAGATTTACATAAAAAAACTCATTTATAAAAACACATTTATAAACTACCAACCGTGCCATACTTACCTACACATACTGTATGTTTGTAGCAACACACTGCTTGTCACGCTGCACATATCATATGTTTGAAATGACATGAGGGTAAAAAGGGAATGACATGAGAGAAAAAATTGGGTGCATTGTCTCTTTAAAAATGGTATTGGATGAAGATGGATGGGTACGGCGGAGGCAGGTGGTGAGAAACGGGAAGATTAACAGCTAATAAAATATACAAACAATACTTTTTAATACGCTAATAAGTAATCTTATAAAACCCGTCAAAAATGTATTGTAAAAATGTATTTTCAAAATATATATACATAAGCAAGAATAGCCTTGGTTTAATATGTGTGTGTGTGTGTGTGTGTGTGTGTGTATAAAAATATATTAAAAATATATCTATATAAAAGGTAAACATGTAAATACAAAACAGAAATCAGACATGAGACGATTTGTTTGTACATGCGACACGACGTTATCTACAGTACTGCTAAAAGATCTACTAAAGCGCGCGTGTCGCAGCTCTCACTGATTCCTCCTTGAGCTGCTGCCAGATTGTCTATAATCCAGAGCACAGTTGACTTTCGTCGCCGTATGCAGTCGGTGTATTGGTTTTGGTGCTCTGTACCGCTGGTTTCCTCCGTAAACACTGACCTGTGTTAACCTGGGCTGGATATTTATGTACTGATTACATCTCCACTAACAAACTGCACATAGGAGAGTTTTGGGTAAACATAAATACTGTTCACTACTGGATGTGAACTCGTCGTTTGGTAATGGAGCACCTGTCGTCCACCACCAACCGGTTCGTGAATGCAATGTACCGACAGCGTGGTAAGCGATTAATTGAAAAAAAATGCAGGTGAAATGCAAAACAAAATGCGTTTGAAAGAATGATGTGTTTTAAACTTTAATGCTCTCTTTTTCTGTCTGTCTTTCGTATTTACCTCTTGGCCAGATCCTGAGGTATGTATCTATAACAATTCTCTACTCATTTATAATACAAATGACATTTAGTTACAATTTTACGTTGTAAAATGTGCCTCCACACACAACCCCCGCTTCTCTGGCATCTTACTGGAGATGAGAGCATTAGTGTGAGGTATTAATCTGTCTGGACTAATGAGAAGTGACAGACTGGATACAGAGTCACGTTATTTGCATTACACTCTGTGCTACTTACTTTCTGTGTTGAAAGCTTTACGTTGAGTAAAATCTGTCTTACAGATTAAATAAAATTGATTTTTTTATAATTAATGTGATTCAACCAAAATATCTATTTTATATCATTTTTGAGTAATTTGTACTAATGTGCAGATATCTAGTTTGTCCATAGAAGATTGTGAGGATGCAGAACTGGTCTACACCATGAGAGACCTTCCCCCTAGAACAGGTCACACCTTCTCTGGATGTGAGAGACCTATGATGGACAGAGAAATAACAGATAACAGTATTAGTCCTCACACCCCAGGAACACCCACTTTCACACGTCCCATGTGCAGAAGTCTTCTGAGTTCAGAGTCGGAGTTACCTCGTCGTGGTCAGCTAAGTTCCATGAGTTCTTTGGATTCTCCCCTCAGCCCTTCTCGACCAAAAAGTCCTTGGGGCAAATTTGACCCCTATGATTCTGCCGAGGTAATGTAAAAGTGAAAAAGGCATAATGTTGGCCAGGAAAATACAAGTTCACTGATCCTCTGATCATTTTAGGATCAAGAAAAGGAGTTCATTGGCTTTGCGACACTGCCTAACCAAGTACACAGGAAGTCTGTGAAAAAGGGCTTTGCCTTTACCCTTATGGTGGCAGGTAAGGTCATATATTTCTTATATAGTGTATCTCAAAGAAGCTAATGCTCTGAGGAAAGGGAAATTTTTTATGTTGAAGCTTTTACAAATGATCTTCTTTAATGGATCCAGGTGAGTCGGGTTTAGGGAAATCGACACTTGTCAACAGTCTCTTCCTCACAGACCTTTACAAAGACAGGAAGATGCTGAATGCTGAGGGTAATTATGTCTTCACTCGCTTTATGACTCTATTAGATAAGCCAAAAGCTTATCTTTAAAAACCAATTTTCAGTGCATTCAAGCTATACACTATAATGAGTATGTGCAATCCCATGTATGTGAATCAAATGCATGACTATGGCGTTGCTAGTGTCATGCTCTACCGGTTGAGCTATAGGGAAGTAAAACATATTTACAGTGTCAATTATGAAGTCATGTACTTTGTGCACAGAGCGAATCACACAGACAGTAGAGATCACAAAACACACAGTGGCTATTGAGGAGAAAGGAGTCAAACTAAGACTTACCATCGTAGATACACCAGGCTTCGGTGATGCTGTCAACAACACGGAAAGGTGAGGCTGGAATAGCTTAAAATAGACTGTTAAAATTGGACAGTTCTGTCAAAATGAATGATTTGTTTACAGTGTCATACAGTTGCTCACTTCAGCAACTGTGAATGTGATTTAATTATTGTTTAAATAGCTGGAGGCCAGTTGTGGACTATATTGATGAGCAGTTTGAGCAGTACTTTCGGGATGAAAGTGGCCTCAACCGGAAAAACATTCAGGATAATCGTGTGCATTGCTGCCTCTACTTCATCTCGCCTTTTGGTCATGGGTGAGTAAACCAATATATTGTCTTAGGAGATTAATTAACCCATATTTACCATTTAAAGGTTATTGGCACCATCCGATGAACAAAAGCATCCCTGTTGTGTCATTTCCAGAATGTTCTGACTGGCTTTACAAATATTTTTGAGTGAATTTCAGTAAATATTGCTGTTGGCCTGTATATCGAATATTGAACAACCATTATTCAGAAAACAAATTCTGTTCGGAATTATACTAATGTAATTTTACTCAAGCTTAATAGTATTGTTTGATTTATCACAGGAATCATTGTGGCTTCTTCACTCTTTTCTCAGTCTCAGGCCAATGGACGTGGAGTTTATGAAAGCTCTACATGATAAGGTCAACATAGTGCCTGTGTTGGCCAAAGCAGACAGTCTGACTCCAATGGAAGTTAGGAAAATGAAAATGAAGGTGTGTATGTGTTTATGTTTACAGTGTACAAATATATTAGCTAGTGGAGGGGTCTTTCATCTGTTTTTGAAGTTCTTAGACGTGCAGTTTACTTACAGCCTACTCTATGTTTCTAACAGTCCCAAAGACATTGATTAACTTATTTAGTTGTGTTTAATTAGAATTGAAGCTAAAGATTATGTATACACTACTCTGCATACATTTGAAAATTGTGTTTTTGTTTAAAGACACTCTTTTTTGTAGTGTTTTCAAGCATTTTGCAAAAGTTGCTCATCCACACTGAAACATCTGAAAACCTTTACGTCTCTGTAATGCACATAAGTAAAACGTAGGATGCTTGGACATTTCTGTCAGGCAATTATTGAACATTTGTTTAGTTAACATTCAGTGTTTATTTAATTCTATCAGTTTGGAGAGCAACTAAACAAACTAACTGCAGTACAACACTTTCTGTCATCTTGCTTTGGGCTGAATGGTTACGTGACTGCGTCACATGACTAAAAATGCATTTTTTCAAAACTGCATTTTCAAATTTATCCACTTTGGAGACAGAAGGCCAAAACTGACAAAAGATGCATTTCAAATGAAAACGTATTAGTGTGGAAAAGGCAAAAATCTGCAGGTCTGTGGACCTTGTTGGAGACCTCAGGGCTAGTGTGTTTATGTAATCAAAGTCTAATCCAGAGTTGGTTCATTTTTCCCTGTTAGATTCGTGAGGATATTGAGAGGTTTGACATCAACATATACCAGTTTCCCGATTGCGACTCAGATGAGGATGAGGAGTTTAAACTCCAGCACCAACAACTAAAGGTGTTTAACATTTTAACGATCCACATATATATGGTGTCATGTGACCGTAGCTGATTTTATTGTGGGTTTGCTTTGTTATAGAACAGTATACCATTTACAGTGATTGGCAGCAACATCCAGGTTGAAAGCAAAGGCAGGCGCTTCAGGGGCCGACAGTATCCCTGGGGTGTGGTGGAAGGTACTTGGACTGTAGAGTAACGGAGTCTTCGGTCAAATCAGTCTTAACATCAGTC
>JAZGTJ010001390.1:3451-57351 GCA_036877575.1 Botia almorhae | reverse complement strand
GTGGAAGTTACACTTTTTTTTCTTCCTCCATTTCTGGCGCCCCCTGGATGTACGGCGCCCTTAGCATTTGCCTATACTGCCTATGCCACGGGCCGGCCCTGATCGGAGATGAGCCTGTAACATGGAGGCACGCATCTCTTAGAGTCCGACATAGTAAGCTTCTTATTTTTCCTTTTTTATATATATATATAAACTGCACACACAGCTTTAGCTCTCACACACAGCTTTAGCTCTTATACAGCACACACACAACAGGGTCCTTGAAGACAAAGAAACCTGAAGGTGTGTTCGTTTCACATCTATTTATAACCCGCAGGTGCGTACAATCATTTGCGTCACCTGCCGAGGTTATTTAAGCCAATTCTTGGCGTGTTTGACACACATGCTTCACAACCGGTCGAACAAAGAATGTTCTCATTGGCGTATTGAAACGCAGCATCGAGTGTAGCTTTTGATAGGGAACTGTGATTTCCGAAGAATAACATCAGATAAATACACAATCTCTTTAAAATAAGCTATGGTGATGTAGCCGCCACAGCAACACATTTGCTTTTCATTACATTAAGGCACTTTCAGATTGTAATGAAATGCCAAGTGTGAATGGAAAGCGGTTACGAGTTGTCAGATCAGACTTGCCACTTAATCACACAAGCTGCCCTCGACCAATTATGCTACTAGAACAAAAAATCAGCTTTTAACTGGCCAGTGATTACATTTGATCACCACATAGTCCTCTTTAATTACTGGCTTTAGCAAAAGGCTGTGACATCAAATGCAATGATGTTTGAGTGAAATTCTTGACATAAATGAACCATAACTATAGTTAGAATACTATTATACTATAAATAATATTGTAATGAGCTAAAAACATATAGTGTTTTAGAACCAAAGATCCTGGAGCGTAGTAGAACAAAAAAAGAGATATAAAATGCAATAAATGTGGCCAGTGCTGCAGTGCGGGCACAAATTTTGTAATTTTCACATCCTCCCTTAAAAAACCTTTAACATGATGTGTGATTTGTTGGGATCGGACAAAAAACATGGACAATAAAGCTATACCTGTCTGAAGCACCAGTGACCAAGAAGAGAGCAGAAACTTTTTCATGGATTATTAAAACGAATAGAAAAATAGATTATGGAAAATGAAAGAACAGATTTGGAAAGATTCACCTCTCAGAAAACGTACAAAAAAAGATGATGTTAGATGTGTAACTGCTATTCGGATTGCTAGACGAGGGCTTAATGAACTCACTTTTGTAAAATCTTCAACTTAACACCTAAATTCATCATTCACTTGTTTAGCCTGTAGCTTGTAATTAGCCAGTGCACATTCCGACTCATTTTACAAGCCTACGTCACAAATACAGAGTGAAAAACAAGCTATTTTGTTTACTATTATAATCCTGTTTTCTGTTGTACCAAGAAAGATCTCCGGTTTCCCCGCTAATCAGTTTAGTACCATGTGACATCATTGTCCGTCTCTCTAATTAAGACGACGAGCTTGTTCGACACTGATCTCAGTTGTCAGAATGTAAATATCTCTCGTTTCCATGACGAGAAGGGCCTCTGTCATGCAGCAATGCAATTATGCAATGGGCTTCAGTATGTGCTGTGTTAGGAGACCAAGTGGCTTATCTCCTTGTCCATTCAGTCTCTGTTTGATACTACATTACAACATCTTCATTTGGGTTGATGATTGTCTGTCAGAAGTTTAACGTGAGGCGAATTGTTATTTCCTCGGTTGACTGGACTAGATGTCATTAATAAGAACAAAAAGCTGCTGCTGGAAGATTTATTATTTTATGATTTAATTTTAAAAATAGCAAAAATAAGAAACGACTGCGACTGGTCACACAGGGTCAAAAAACAACTTTCGCAGTATCTGCCAATGACAGGTAAATGGCCATAAATACTTTGTACCGGCCATGAAATTGTGTTTTGTTTTTGTCTCCATGACAACGAAAATTCTTTAGTTGATTTTTCCATGCGTATTTGTGACAAACAGCACAGGTCATTTTGTTATTTTAAATGAGCTATTTTCCCTCCCTCAGTGACATCACGGTCGTCACATAAACCAAAAGAGATGTGATATGGTTCCTCATATTTTTGCCTTTTATTGTTGATCATCTTAAATCTGTTGACATGTAGTACAAAGGTCAGAGAACGTTTCTAGTTCGCATACATTAAAGGTGTTTTGCTGGGCTGGCACACAAACCCAGAAGCCATACCATCATCCAGACTGCATCATTTTTAGCTTAACTTAAACTCACAGTCTGACAGCTGACATATGTTTTTGTGTGTATTTTTCTCTGTAGGATAGTTATTTATATATTTACTCGTGTTTGTGAATAACAGCGTATGAAGGGAGAGTTTATCCTGTGTTCGCTCAGTGTTGCTGTATTATTAGAGGGCTTTAGAGCTTCTGTCACTTTCTGCTTCCAGTGAATGATGTTTTTCAAGGCTGACTTCAGGTCGCTGTGGTCAAGACCTAATTTAAATGTACTATCGGCGACGCCTGTGCACCCGGAGCCCCGCCAGCCACAAATACTCAGCCTTAAACGAATTGGACCCGACCATCTCTGAAGTCTGCTGTTATCAAGTCATTTCACAGGCCATTTCCTAATTGCCATCTGAAGTCCGCTCAACCGTGCAGGTGCTCTGAGGAACACTTTCTGGTTTTTCGAGAGCAGAATAGTGGAAAGGCTTTCTGACAAACTGGAACGCGTTGAATAAATGCGTTTGCGCCTACAAACAAGCTCCTGTGGAAAAATAGAGAGGGTATTTAATGAATACTGAGGATGTAATCGCTAAGTCAAGCTTTACTTCTGCTTCTCTGTGATTAGCTTAAGCCGCTAGATGTTAGGAATGTTGCTGGAGTGCGCGTGGTTATATTAGATAGAAGCTTTGTTGGTCTAAACCTTTGAAAATACAGTAATCTCATGAGTACTGACAGTTTTCGCGCTGAAGTTTACTTGCACATAGATGTTAGTTGATGTTTATATGTGTGAGTTTGGAGACTGTTGATGATCTTTGGCAATCAGCAATGACTTCGATGTAAAAGTTAGCTGTCGGCCACCCAGGACACTGATGGCCACCTCTCTGGTCCAAGGCCCAGGGATGCAGAGACATTTCCCTCTCCCACCTTCTGCTCCAAACCCCTAGAAACAACCATGTGGTTTCTTGACTCTTGGCCTGTGACTCATAACTCACCAAGAGGCAGATGGAAGCTCCCAGAACATACAGCACCATCCGTAACACACACTTATGAACACAATTATATACACTCTGAACTTAAGTGAGAGTGAGATAAAATATAGTCTAAACATGTCTACCATAGACACAGGGTGATAAAAGCCTCGTATAATTTGCATCTATGGGCCTTAAAGTGATAGTTCACCTTTTTTTTACTTTTGTGTTTCACAGAAGGAACCAAGTCATGCTGATTGGAAATGACACACGTGTTTTTTTTTTGGTGATATATTCCTTTAAACATTGTCAAGTGCAGCATGAGTATTTTTGTTATGCCAAGAATCTTTTAAAAAATTCGTTTCACTTTTATCCAGACTGTTGTCCTCTTGAAATTGTTTTTAGGATTATTGGAAAAGTCAGTTTGTCTGCTTCATCAGCTCTGTGTTGGATCGGTCAGTATTTTCATTAGGTTTGTTTGCTCAGGTTACTACAGTGGAAGCTGAGCGCTACACACAATTATCTCACTTCCTCAGGCATTTGGACTCCTTCATTCCATTCTGTCTCCAAACATACATTCCTTCATCTGCTCAAAAGGATTGTGGGAAATGTGATAAGAATACATGTCAGACCGCCTGGGGTTTTCCACGCTGAGATAACAACCATGTTCTCTGACACCGCAGAATCCTGTTGCGCAACGAGGCTAGACTGGGCTGATGTGCGCATGTATTGACAGTCTGTTTCATTTTTTACATTTTCCTCCATACTGTGGAAAAGGACAAACCGCATGTTTTTCTAGCATTTTCACACAGTAGATATGTTCCAATCTGTGTCCAATGCCCCCCCTAACCTTAATCACAGGGTCCAGACAGTGTCCCCGTGTGATGAAGACCTTGATTACAAAAGCACGCATACGCACGAAGAGTTCCAAAAGCTCACGTTGCAATTTTCGGAAGATTAGAGGAACAATGTTTCAGCTTCAATAAATGTTCAAAAACCTCCTCTTTAATCTTTCAAAGAACAGGTCTCGTCCCACTTACCCATCGCAGCTGTCACATCACCACACAGCAGCTTAGCGTTTCATTTCCATACCGTTTCCTCGCAATCACTCAGCTCTGCGTCATTCACACAACTGTGCTTGTGTCACTGTAGGTTAGTTAGGAAACAATTCGCCGCAGTTTTTAATGCACTGATATTATTCAGGTTTATCTTGAAAAGTTTATTATGACCCACCCATAAGGTGACATTGGTGTCAGGTGTCAGGGCTGTACACTCTAAATTACATTACACTGTGCATTTGTTTTTTAAGTTTATAATTGAATTAAGAGTAAACATATGGATTTAATTCATCTACAGCAGTGCCCTTGTGGTACAGTTTTCTGGCCAAAAATATCAATACAGAAGTCATAGCAGAAAGAGTCACTTTGAATTCATGATTTTTAAAGCTGTCAGTAATTTGAGCTCTCTGGGCAGAAAGCTATACTGCATATACATACATGTATGTGCTAATGGGTGCCAGTAAATGCTAGATGTTTGGAAAACACTGTTGGTTTTTATATCGCCAGCTACAAGAAAAGCATCTTCCTAATAGCTAAATGAACATTTTATTACAGCATTAATTTTGCCCCCTTGGGGAATTTTTGACAGTTTTTTTCATCATTGACTTTTTGAATGACCGCATTTGTTCACAAGCCTTCTTACAGTTGATAGTTGTGGCATTTATTTCTCCTTTTTGTATCTCTATCCATCTAAATGAGCAGGAGAGAAAGTCAATCATTTTCCCCAGTACCACACCCCGTTTTCCCACGGAAATCGATCGCTTTTGTCCAGTTATTAATCATTTAAAGTATAATTTAATGACAACTGGAAGGTCTTTGCCTCTGACAGGATTGATTGATGTGTTTTGAAGCCAATAGGAGGCACACTGTCAAACTTTTAACTTAAATGTCAGCTCAGACATTAGTCTCTCAGTAAGCTAATAGCCAGAGATGTGCATTTTTAGTTGACATGCATGAAGAAAAATGGAAAATGTTATTTCAGTAGACATTTATGTTCTGAAACACATTATATGTCAATGGACAAACATTATCGCCAAATGGCTCTCATGAATTGTAATGTCAGACCGTGAAAAAGGCTTTTCCGTGTTTGCCTGCTTTGAACGAATGAGATTTTCGGAAGGGATACCATTAACATCAAACATTCGAAAGTCTTAATTCACATGTCATCTTTATAGCTCATTATAAACACTTGCCAATGTAGTATAGGGGTGTATATGTATGCATACATGTAGTGTTGATGTGACATATAGACTGCGTTCGGAATAGCTTCTGCAGGATAATAGTGTTCATATTGAGCACAGTATGTAAATTTTCTCCAGGCATGGAGAAGCAGGTCAGCTAGTCGTTATCGCTAAATAAACTAGCTGACGGTGATCTGCATCCTGACGATTATTTTATTATAATAACCGGCTCACTGTACATTATCCCGCTTATTACACGGCCACTTACCAAATAAATAAATGGACCTGTAATTATTTTTGTCATGTCATGTAAATGGATGTATTATGGGGGAAGAAAGAGACTACAGAGTGATATGAGAGATTTGAAATTAGCATAAGATACTTGTTGCCAGGGACACGAGAATACCCAGTCAGATTGACCAATCAGAATGAAGTATGCCAGAAAGCTGTGCAAAGAGAGAATCAAAACACTTAAATATCTTATATAAACAAAATGATGGGAACATCATTTGTATTTAAAGTCAGCTACATATTCTCGATGGAAAAATTTCGTATTTCAATTTTGTGGTGTACCGTTCCTTTAAATGCAACTTCACAGTTCATCATTCGACTTCCTGAACTTTCGGGTGTATTTAGACCTCTCACCCATCACGGTGTGAAGGCACCACGAACAGAACAGATAACTGGCCACAAGGATGTGCTTTTAATACACCGAGCTGCGAAGAGGGTGCAGCCTGCGTGAAGGGCACAGTGCTGTCGAATGGTTTTCAAGCTGGATCTCAGCAGAGTCTATCTGAATGATGACCCCTGCATATGGGGAGAGAAATTGAAATGAGATCTCACAAAAAAGGCGTTGCAGAGTTTCTCTGGTGCACCTATCTGCTTCACAGCAGCTATGTGCCTGCCATCTCTGCATTTTAATCTTCCACCCAGTGGGTGGATAGAAAACTTTACAGCACAAATGAAATACGAACAACGCCGAGTGTGTGGTGTCGCGGGGGGTAAGAAGCCGCTAGCGTATTTTATTTTAGTTAGCGGAGATGCAACAACTCGTCAACTAGCTGTGTCACACAGGCGAGTAAATTCCTCATCTGTGTTTGGTTGTGTTGTCTGCTCTTTCATAAGTCTAATTCATCACACACACACTCCCCACGTTCCTAAACCTTTTCTGCATTGTGTCTGAGGCATATTGGTGATGTATTGATTAAACGCACAAAATTTGAATATATGAGTCATAGCATCTGTATAGAGCTTTTGTAGACACCCAAAGCACTTTACATGCAAATGAGTCTAACCTCAGCCACCACTGCCCACATGCGCGCATCACAAACACATGAATATGGATGAGCGAGCGATTTTAAGATACACAAAATGCATCCCAGGTAGATGGAAACGTAGCTCAGCTCAGCGCATATGCGCCATCAGGTCACGCAACCATGTGGTGGTGTTTGTATCTGTGGAAGCCACAAAAGCCAGTTACTAAAAGCAAGTTACTCGCTGTCATGTCATTTCAAACATACGTTGTTATCTTTTATGCAGAACATGTTAAATATAACGCACAAGTTGAACTTTCGTGATGTTTATTTGGATTTCTGTTGCTTTTCATTATAAAATATTGGATTTTCCTCCCAGTGCACATGTAATATTAACAAAGAGCGACAACAAAGGCATAGCGTTCACGTCTGTCAGCTTCCTGATGCTAATCAACAGCATCAAAATTAATGGCGAGTCAGTTGTTTGTGTTTATGGGTTTATTCAGGCTGAGACTGGGTGTGGGAGGGTGGACACAGGTGATGGGCATCTTTACACTGTTTGACTGAAGTGATGGAGAAAGAATTTCAATACAGTAGTGTTCGAACCGGGGGTACAAGATTGTCGCCGTCTGGAGAGTGATGGAAGATGGGAGACGGGTAGAGAGAGAAAGACAGATGAGAGATTGGGAGCATGTGCCTGATCAACCGCTTTCATGTCATAAATAACTTTTGTATAACCTATACTAATTGACTCAAATCTTAAAAGTAACTCAATCTATATACTACAATGTGAAAGTAACAATCTGATTACTTTTGGCTGTTGCTATGGCAATATAAGCAAGATTTTTATCTACCCTAACATCAATGCTTGGCTAAAAGGTGGGGATGATATTATAGCTGCATGATGAGGCATAGAAAACAGTTTTTTCAGTAGATCCAGATTTCACATTGGATATGAGGGAGTGACTCGACACAGAACTCAAAATTTAGGCCTAATAGGTTTAAATACTTATCTTTAGCTGCATGTAAGCCCATGTTTGATGTTGCCTGTTTGTACTTTAGTTTGTAAAGACATGCATGTTGCGTACTTTAGTTCTTGTCTCGCAACACGTCCATGTTAGCATCTGGCTAACCTAGCTAAATTCACAGAGTAACCAAGGACTTCATTGACGTTAATGACATAATAATATAAGAAGCTTTTTCTTTTTTAAAAGATGATTATTATTATTATTTTGTTATTCTACAGATACATGATTATATGATCAACTAAGTTATTTATCTTTATTTCCCCTGCCGTCTACACTCAGACCCGTGACCCAATTTACCCCATATATTCTGTTCTTTAGGACTGCATACAGCTCCTCTGTTGATTCTCATAGTCTTTCTTGACACTACTCTGAGAATGCCTGCGTCAGATCTTACCATACAATAAAACTGTAATTTGATTGTAATTAAACATGATCTGCACCAGGTAATCAATTTCCCCTCATATGAAACATACAATTGCCAGTGTGTCGTACAGTTATTAGAAAATTAAACATGGCTGCACGGTATATTATATCCATTTTGAAAATAATCCCAGGCTGGTAATTGATTCCAAAACAGACAGGCCCAGTACCTGTGAATATGTTTAATGTTTTGATGTGGACAAGAAATAGATCAGTAGTTTATGTGTTCAGAACGGCTTGGTACTATAGGAAATATAAGTGTGTGTTTGTGTTTTGAGAGAGAGTTAGTCTGCTCTGTCGAGTTGAAGGCACTGTTTGGTTTCCTCTGTGTACTCGATGGGAGCGATTGCCGGATCTGTTGTCTTTTCACAGATGTTTACCAAGACAGATAGGCCAAAGCACAACCAACTAATAATGCTAATTGCTTCCATCTGCTCCCCCACAGCTGTCAATAGCCATTTTAGTCAATCCCAGGAATTAGTCCACTGTCGTTCACCCTGCATTCTTATTAGCCGACCTGGACAGAATTTTGCTGGAACATTCTAGAGTTCACATACAGAGAGAAATAGGCTTGTCGAATGGAACGTCCATTCAAGATTATTTTTAAGAATAGTTTTAAACTATTTTAAAATAGTTTTAAAAACACCCCTTTTCCATGGTAAAATTATTGTAACTCACAACATCTGGTTATACATTTTTAAAATGTATAATTGATACTTATCAGAATAAATAATCCTCTGCCAAGTGCTGTAGTTGTTTCAAACAGTGGCCTGCTTGTGGTTGCCAACAACTTAGCAATGTTGCTATTTATAGGCCTTTTGCAATGGATGTTTAAAACGAAATCTTGTTTATTAAAGCGTATAATGATTTTCATGAAGAACGCCAGGGTTTGAGAACTAGTCAGACCACTATGCAGTAAATCGTGGCCGTTGGGACGACCTTGTGCTCAAGGCTAAAAGGCGAGACATCATTCAACATGGGCAGACGCTTTTAGCACTTGTTGGTTGGTGACATTTTTGTGAAGAGGTTTTAAAATCATCGTCTAGCTCTAACCTTCCTCTGAGAGAGCAAAGAGAAACACTGAAAGGTCAGAGGGAAAGTACAGAGTTCTGCAGGGTAGAACGGGAGCGATTCAACGCGATAAGATGAAATGTAATAAAGGCGGCAATTGAGCCCTCTGGCATTGGGGCTGGAGAAGAAGGTTAAAGTCTTGAGTCTTTGTTTTCTGTAAGATGATGGTTGTAAAAACGCTCTAGTCTTCCGCAACAAGAAAAACTTCAAAGGTCTGGTTGAGGGCGACAGGAAGTTTGAGCCAACAGATCGATCAGGAGATCCATAGCCTGCCTCATCTAATCAGATCACAAAGAGATGGAGGTCTCACCTCTGTTGGTGCTCATAACTCTTTCTTCATACTCTTTGTTTTTTAAACAAATTTACTTTCATAAGAAGCTGTATGTTCTGCATGTGTTTTAGTTATTGCTTCTTATTGTTATTAACTCTTTAATTAACTTTTTAATAAAGTTTTTGAATAATTCCACAGTTTTGTGATATATCGCAACATTATACACCTTGAAGCAAAACAGTATATGAAAATAACTTAATGTCTGCTTATAAAGGAGCTACAATCCCATGAAGCATTGCAAATAACTCGATTCAGAATGGCGCAATACTGTATAAAATGATTGACTGATTGGTTTCAGAATCAGAATTTATGGCAATAAAGTTACATATTTTAAGTAGCTAGAGAAGGTTACATCATTTGCAATGCCTTATGGGAGTGGGTGGTCACTGCTATAAGCTTTTGCTGCAGTTTCTGTTTCCACGGTAACAGCAACTTCTCTGTAAAAATGCATAGACATACAAAATAAAGGACATAAGACCATCCTTTTCATAATAAAGTTAATTCTATATTACAAATAGTATTTTGTTCTTGACTGCAAAATAGGAATGCATTATATTTACATACACAGGTATACAATTAATTATAACAAAGTTAGAGAAGCTTGCCTTTCCGCTGGTCTCTCTCTCTCTCTCTCTCTCTCTCTCTCTTCTCCCATCAGGGTAATCGAATCAGGACATATTAAAAAGTCTTTTCTAACAGGTCTGCGACACCTGCTTTAACACTGAGCTAAAAGGACTTTTTAGTTCTTACAAATTATTTAAGGTGGAAACTTTATCAGGTTCGTTTGAACCTAAAGGAGGGGGTGGGTGGTCTTGTTAAACGACACCTACTGGGGATGGAACATGACAAACGGAACATGGAATGTAACAGAATTTTTGTCGTGGGGGAATCTAGGATCTTTCACACCCTTTAAGTATCAACTCACACAACGATTTTACAAACAGGGTTTTAATCACGTACCGTCAGTTCATTTAAGACCTCCAGTGACTCTGTAAATTAATTCCCGGAGAAAATACTTGTTACTATTAAACTCTTTGCAGGATTTTGCTTCTTTGCTCACGGGTACACGTTTGGTTTGAAAGATTGAGTCGGAAATAGTAATACATAAAAATTGTGTTTTTTATTAGAATCTCTTTCAAATTTTTAGTTGGGCAGTTATGTTCCTAAAATACCCCCTTAACAAAATCATCTGTTCTTAAACTATGCTGAAAAGTAGCACAAAAGACCCTAAATCTCACACAGACGTTATGCAAAGCTTTAAAAAATAATTTGGTGGAAAGCTAATATGATTTGTCCTGAAAACATAAAGATGCATCAAAATTATTCAAACTTATAATAGTCACAGGCTTAAAAAATGCAGAAATCTAATATAAGATATCGACAGCTACGGAGATGTACAAATAAACACAAATAAACTCCTTAAAATTGTACATTAAAGACAACAAATTTAAATACAGTGTTTGTCCCTAAATATCACGTTGGGCGTGAACCTGGAGTGAATGAGCATCTGGATGCGACAGGTGTGTTGATGGTAATGATGCTGTGGAATGACTGCACAGTTGTTTAGTGTGAATGTGGTCGGCGAACGAGAACTCTCAGCTAGACGGCCTTCGAGAAAGGCAATCTAGCTGACAGAAATAGGATTTTTCTCATGAGCAAAGGAGTCTGATGAAAGTCTAACAAGAGTTTGCTTCTGTTCCTAGTAGTATTAGATAAATCGCTAGCAAGGCAGATCATTTCATATCATCCAAATCGGTCAGCATGCAAGGGTATATACTATATCTGCTTAAGGTATCACCTTTAGTCCTATTAACGTCTAACATATTCACAAAACATGGTTATGGCAGTAGAATGCGAGGGCAGGATAAAGGTTCCACCTTAACAAAGGTCGCAATTTTTAAGATGACAGCCATTTCTTCCATCTCGTTCTTCCAAGCAAAAGAAAGAAAAGAACACATCCACATCATCAATTGCAAGGCTTATTTTTCTGTTTTCCATTTTTCTTTTTTTCTGAAGTTTAAATTGAAATACATGCGCTGAAAAAGCCAATAAAGAACCCAAGGTGGACCCGGGCTGATCGCCACACGTTCACATCACCACATTGGGATACGCGGTCAAGGGAAAAGAAAGGTCAGAGGACAATGGAAAAGAGGGCAGCTCGTCTCTTTCCCTTCATCAAAGTCACGTTGAATACTTTTAGGTCCTCGCCACTCCGACTCTGTTTGTTTGGAGTCATACACCCAGGTAAGATTCGTCTATGAAGGCCGATACAGAGTTGCCAATACACTTTCCAACTACAGCAAGCCCTTAAACTTCAGCTTAGGGTTTCTTTTGATGGTT
This sequence comes from Botia almorhae, assembly GCA_036877575.1. NCBI lineage: Eukaryota > Metazoa > Chordata > Actinopteri > Cypriniformes > Botiidae > Botia > Botia almorhae. The sequence goes on along the minus strand of JAZGTJ010001390.1, from coordinate 45,483 downwards.
CTCCCACTTGTGCAATAACCACACTCGGACATATAAGAGTAACTGTGGGCTCTGTGTAATGAGGAGAAACAAATATCGGGCCGCAGATACAGAGTGTTAAAATTATTCTGCAGGTCATAAAACAAACAGTGCCTTCTCGGGGGTAATTTATTCTCCAGACAATCTTTGCTCTGTTGTTGTTGTTTTTTTAAATTGGGCTCCTTTGGTGTTCTGCTGACCAACTTTGTCCATATGTGAGTTTTTCCAGTAGCTTCCAGAATGTTCATTATCGGGGGACCCTGTAGCAGTAAACAGTGCAGGCTGCATGTGTGCATGTTCAAAAACTCATACTCAGTCTCAGCTGTTACGCCAATCCCCCATTTAACAACTAAATTTGTGTAGGCTAATTGTAATTAAAGTCCCCTACTGGATGAGTGAACTGAGTCAGATATTGAATGTGTGCTTTTTTGTTTTTTGTTTTATACAAAGGACTTTTCCACTTGCAGTGCAGCATGACTCCATGAGGGCGGCGCTCTCTACTGCCACTACAAAAAGTGTGTGTGTGTGTGTGTGTGTGTGTGCTTCTAAGGGGATCGAACCTTGGCTTTTTTCTCCACTCAATTAGACAAGGGAGGTTAAATTCAGAGATGTGCACAAGCCAGACAGATGCCAAAATGAAGGCTGGGGGTGATGGTGGTGAAGATGTAAGCAAGTTTCGTTGTCAAGTAGGTTCCTGGAAGAGACAAAACAATTGAAGCGCTAACTCTCTGTGTCCTACTTAACCCCAAAGGGTTTTAATCACACCCCACGCTCTTTAAAAAGTAACAAGCAGACAGGATCTCCAGACTTGATCGGGTCTCTTATCAAGCGTTTGGGTGTGAAGTATGTTAAAATCATCTTGCGTGTCCTGTAAAGGCCACATTCTTGAGGTGTCTTATGAGACGGCCCGTCTGGTCTGCATTCTTCAGATACGTGCAGTGCCATCTCGGTCTTGCGTCTCGGTGTTTAATAAAAGTATTACAATGAACTGGACTCTATATTAGTGCTGTTCTCTACCCTAGTCAGAAAAGTCAGAAAAAATTGACACCAAACATCGTGGTTTCTGCTTATCAGCTAAACTTTGAAGGCAACAGAAATATATTTTTTTTGTTTGTTTTTTTTTCCAGTCAGGGAGAAGGAGGGTTGGATGCATTGAAGCAGAACTCGTCGGCAGCCATTCCTTCTCTACACAGCAGAGCGGGATGGTGACCCAGTCTGCTGCATCATGGGTAATGTAGTCCTTGGCTCCTCCGCCCACCCTTCAGTTCCCATCTCTACTCTTCTAGGAAGCAGAGCTAATATGATGCAAACGCTTGTTTTGTGGGAAGATTGCAAACAGAAGAGATGAGATAGATGGACAGTCTTCACTCAGGCACGGCTTGGTTTCTGATGGATCTCCCAGTGCACTCTGGGAAATGCGGTCCTCAGCTCTCCAGGCTCATGAGAGCGACCACCTGCTCCAGTTTATAGGCCAGTCTCTGTTTCCTGGCAGCGTCATCCTGCTCCAGCCCAGACACAATCTGCCAGCAGGGGGCGATATATAAGATAAACATGCCTCCACATAACCACACATTCCATCTTAATAAATTTTGACTATTTTCTTTACTTCAAAAGTCATAGTATTTCAGTTTATTTTAAACCCCACCCTACTCACAGATCTTGTTAATCTAGTAACTGTTACGTCTTTATGACATCATCAAGTCAAAGGATTATCTGGATTTATGAGTGAATCTCATGAAAACATGTCAGGGTCAAATTCCATCCCAATCCCAATGAAAGGATTATTTTTTGGAACACAGAAAAGTGTTAATTTTCGATTTCGATTATTTTGCACCATGATCATGACATTCCCTCCTTTGTAATAAACTAATAATATAAAATTGTTGTCCATTACAATAATTAGAATTAAAGAAAATGTTATTATCTTGAAAACTGATGTTGTGTAAGATTAACCCTTTAACCGGGTAAGCTTTTTAAAACGTGGTGTTTTTATTGATTGATACAGTAAATCAGATGACTACAGCTTGCATTTGAGAAAGTTCACCGTACCTCCTCTGTATATTTGCCCACGTAAGAGTAGATCTCACTGAGGGAGCTCATGGCGTTGAACTCATTCATGTGCATGCGCGACTGCTCCGCCAGGTACGCGTTCATGTCCTGATCGCTGATCGCAGGCATCTTACTAATGTCTGAGTAATATCTGTAAAAACACACACGCACAGCACAGGTTCCTTAATGAACGCTGAGAACGCAAACGGACGACAGGCCTTGATCATGAGGTGTAATTATAATTCATTTTGGAACAACAGGTTCTGTAAGCATTAGACCGAGAACCGTCCCGCCCCTCAAACTCACTTCTGCATTCACTTCCTGTGCCGGCACGGCTGCATGCAACATTAGCGAGTGACTGGGAAAGTTAATAAGCTGTTGTCCTTGAAAGTTTTACAGGGATCAGCAGAATCTATTGGACGCTGGGCATGTCCAATAATGCGCCTTGCGTACGCATTACCTCTAAAGTCGCTCAAAAGAAAATGCATACGTGTATATAAAGGCGCACGCAGGCGGACACGTTCTTTGTTGTGTTGGCATGTGTTTTTGTTGTGTGTTAGTGAGAGAACGAGGAACGCTGGTGGAAATGCAATCAGTCACTGTCACCTGCAGCTGCACAGCCTTCGTCAACTCTTTAATTAAGGCAGGTCATTTACATTTTTAATTCCTGCGCCATGCCAACTCCTGGACTCAACACGTTCACTGACTAACTGGCGGTGTGTGCGCGTGTGTGCGCGCATTTCAGCACTACTGCGCTAAGCTCCCGCGAGTACTTTGAGTGACAGGTACGTGCTGCAATGCACCACGGGGCTATCAGTGAGGAAGAAAAGCACAGAGAGAGAGAGAGAGAGGGAGAGAGAGGTTGACCAATTGTGGTCTCCCAAATTAATCTATTTTACCATGACAGGTACAGTCTATACACACCAAACACTACACGCGCATTAAAGTTTAGCTAGTCGCTCTCCAACTGCCGCTTCCCAATGCTAATGACTGGCAGCTCGCCTGGCTCTAATTAATACTGTGTTTAAATGTCACCCATTTCTCTGCCAGAGTGAGTCTGCACTGATTATTCCCCTTATCACGCATGTATTGCAAATCGTTACAAAACAGATAGGGGGAGTGGGGTAAGATGTGCCACTTTTTATCTGAAAAGTCACCTTGGCAGGGACAAATAACAGAGGTAAAATGAATACTAATTATCACTCCCTTTATTATTATTATACTACAAATAAATATTATATACAACATAATTATAACAATCAAAAACAATATGAATCCTATGCACGGGCAGCTGAATATAATGGCAAAAACGGTTACTCACCGACACATCTTACTGAACTCCCCCATCACTACACAGTCTATTTTCAAGGGCGCAGCAATTAGATTTTCAGTATCCCTGACTGTGAATTCACCTCCCCCCCTAACGCACCCTGAGCAAACGCTGTGTCTCATTTACCTTTTCCCATAAAACACTGCTGAAGATCTACGGCTGCGTTTATAAAGACATGAAAGGATCAAAGGCAGCACTTCAACACCTGTCCTTGACTCGCTCTTTCTCATGCTAGCTTTTTTGCTGTGTAATTCTGGCCCCCTTCATGTGCCCTGCGGTCGTGTGTGCGTACGTGGGTGTGTGTGCGTGTGCGCGTGTGTGTTTGTAGTTTCGCCGTGCGTCTCTGATCTATAACTCTCTGCTCTTGAAGCTTCCATCTCAAACTGTCTTGTCAGACGAAAGGAAATAGAAGAATCGTCTCGGTCTGTACGAATTTGTCACCTATCAGGATACTGCCGAAAACATCCAATTAGGGAGCTACGCAAGAGCCGTAACCCGGAACAAAGAATTTATCATTGAGGAAAAAAACAAGCTTTGTCAACACCTTTAATAAACCTGAGCTCTTCTGCAGAAATATCATCACCATCATCTCTGTATCCATGTACTACCATGACCTCGGTTCTCATAGACGTGTGACACATTAGCTAATGCATGAAAATGAGCTATCTTCCCACCTTGAATGTGAGCTGGCAGCGTGATTACGGTCTTATTATTTCCCCATCACACTCGTCCGGGTAACAATCTCTTCCTGTAGCGTCTGATGCATCACGACACATAAACGTGTTATTGGGAGGCTAAGGGTCACTGGGTGCGAGCAGGGACACAAAGCTCTCCTTAATAAGTTTTATCAATGCTGTTTACTGTAGGGCGGCAGGTTTCAACCGCGAATAGCAGCGCAGGATTGTGCCATACACTTCCCGTGCTGCCAGATGGGATGGAAGCTTCCGGAAACAGTGAAATGTATTTAAATTAACTGTTGTTTTTGGAAAACAAAGGAATAGTGTAAAACTCTAAAACCGTTATTGTGTGTGGCAGAATGGAGCTCTGTTTACCCATGATTCTCCTATCTTGCCATTGTTGAACAGAGAGAGCTTCTGACCCAGAGGATTGTGGGTAAGGCAGAAAAGTTTGTCTCTCTCACCAAACAGTGACTAATTGCTCTGGTGCAATGTTGGGTAGACCCAGTAGATCTACTGAACAACAATAGACCTGCAATTCATCATCCTGTGCCTCTAACCCACTTCATTCTGATTACCAACAGCACACACACACACACACTATATACCTGCAGGACAAAATAAAAGTCTTGGTTCTTACTCACACCTAAACCCACATACACACACACACCACACATAACTCGGATAAAAACTTTCACATGAGTACACCCACACTGTTAACACAATACAATACACAAGCGCTTCGCTTTATAAAACCTAATTTTTATGTTTAAGGCATTCAAATCACTATCACCCGCCCCTCCACAGCGTATAGATCAAACCTATACATCACACTGTGTTAATATGAGACTTCTCTATACAAGCTATACATCACACTGATTCATTCCGCCCAGCCTGTAGGTCCCGAACAATACGTACATAACCCACCTCCGGCAAACCAACCACGAACACCCGCTACAGTGTCCCACAAAAAACAATCTTTTATTAAACACAGCCCCCGCTGAACATACATAATGAAAGTCTAGTTTTAACAAATTACCAAACACACCCCCTCTCTTCCTCTCCCTCTCTCTTTATCTCTCTCACACACATACACACACAACTTATTTAAGCCTCATCAGCTCACATAGGCACTTACAAACGGTCAGAAATGCTTCTCTTTCTGATGCGGGTCTGTCAAACTGCTGGACTATCAGATATTGCAATTGACATTCTTGAGACATTCTTGTTTAATCTCTGTAGGAACTGGAAATGCAGTGTAGGAGTATAGGAACCAGACCGTTCCCAATGAGGGAACCAGGGCAGTACTGGCCCACCCAAACAAGAGTTCAGTGGGCCTTCAGTACTGTGATTCTGTGGTACAGTAATGGTGTTAAATGGTAATACCTTGCAACTCTAATATGTATATATATATGTTCAACATATATACATGTACATTTCAATGTTACAATTCGATATTTTTTTATTGGTTTAGGAGTACCAAATAAATAAATATAGTGTTGAATACAGTGTAAATACAGTGTTGCGAGAATCATTCAGTACCATGGTATTTATATGGAACACCACGGTCATTCAAAGAAGACCATGGTATTCTAGGTGTCCCCAAAACCATAGAAGTTATCATGGTACCGTGACCAAACATTACTTCTTGGTATGGTTTTGTTCCTGGATCTCTGAGCTATAGCTGGGCCTAAAACACACATATCAGACTACCTATGGTTCCCGTAAAAACACACATGCACAGTTCTTGCTCACCTCTCCACCCAGCTCTTGTAGCTGGGAATGTCCTTGGCGTACAGCAGTTTGTTAGAGGGAGAGTCTTTGCCCAGGCGGTGCTCTGACGTCGAGCAGGAATCCATGAAGGTCTGGGCCACCACAGACAGACAGGCGTCTGTGATGCTGCTCTTGTGGATGTCGAACACAAACTGAGGGTTCTTGATCACGTTTACCCAGAACCTTAGAGGTAGACTGTGAAGAGCGGGGAACAAGTTCATTGGCATTTCTTTAAAAACATTTGACTAATTAATTGAAAATAATCAATTGACATGTTTACATGATACAAATGCAATGCAGAATTGTTATAATTAATGTATTAACCCCCCCACATACAAATATAAACTTATATACACACATTTTTAGATAAATGGCGAATATAAAGATGTTGCGGCTGTTAAGCAATGCAACATACACAGAAAAGCTTTTTTTAATTAAATGTGCATCACATTTTGCATTGGATGTTTCTACTGGGGACAGCTTTGTGATTCAATGGGAGATATCTAGTTGTTTTGTGTCAGTCTCGGCTGACTAAATTGTAATGGTCCCAGATTAAGCTTTTGCACCCTGTCTGTGGAAAAGGGCCACAGGTATTTGCTTTTTACTCAGACCGCTTTACTGATGCATCTCATATTAGCTGGTTTGTATTTGTTGGCTGCCCTGCAATCGTGCACCTGTCTAAAACAATAAACATATACAAGCCTACTTTAAACCCAAGCCACTTTGTGCTAAAGTGAAATCAACTGCCTGAGGTGTGTGTGTGTGTGTGTGTGTGTGTGTGTGTGTGTGTGTGTGTGTGTGTGTGTGTGTGTGTGTGTGAGCGAATCTGTCAGGTCACAGATGGTGTTTGGTCTGCGACTCTGCATACACCCTGTGCTTGAGACCGAAGAGCTCTCATTAGTTTTTTCACGATCGCTTTGGCTTTGTCTCAAATAACAGAAACAGAAGAGACTAAACCAAACTAACAGACAAAGACAATAAACAAAGCAGTAAGAAAATGCTGCAGTAAACTGGACGCAGGGTAACGCGTCAAAGGAAGAGCGGAAGATTTCAAATCAAATGATCAACCCCCTCTTTATCGCCCTCTGAATTCATTCAACAATAACAACTGCGCTAGAAGGATTGAGGCCACAAACCTTGTATTATGACTCCCAAATTAATCAGAAAGAATCAGCTGGGATTACTGTGCTCTGTCAAAATGATATCAATGCTTAACACAAGCCAATGCCCTTGTAAGCCTGCCACAGCTGGCCTCTGCAAGAGAATATTTTAGGCGCAGGACGTGTCTGAAGTGTCATACTTTACAGCGAGTGAAGAGAGTGAGTGGATTAGGAGATGGGAATGATTTGTGGATGGACTAGATCCCAGCTATATATAGCGCTCAGCTTAGCACAACTCTCACTGGGAAAAACCTCACATTCATTTACGACCGTTTTTGGTTTTCTTCTGTCTGTCTTTTCTATATGAGGTCTATAAAGGACACAACGTGACAAAAGACTTTGTAGTAGTCCATCGCATTAGGGATGCATCGCAGTAATCGAAAATAGAAAGATCGCATCTTTTAAATTCGTCCCCTTTAATGCACGGACGTAAACAATCAGACGGCCATCTTAAGTCTTTGCGTTGTGTCTCGCCACGATTGTCAACAGTATTTAAAGTTACAAATAGTCAAATGTGAGAGGTAAGAACCTGAGGTAAGAACCTGTCCTGAGACAACGTTCCATTTCCTGCCTCCTGGCTTTATTTAATCGCAAAAACGCATGTTATGTAAATGCCCCCGTGCATTTGCGTAAAGTTCAACTCTGTTAACTTTGTTGCAATACTAATGATCTCAGCCACCGCACAATCGCTGTCACTGTGAACGCCCATTAAGAACTAAAGCAAATGACATTAATTCTGGTCATTTGCATTTCAAGTCACTAAGCTTACAAAGTTAATTTAACCAAGCCAAACAAACTGCTTTAATTGTCTATGGCACTTCATTGACAGCCAGTGTTCTGATTGACAGGCTCTACCGCCCACTCCTCGCCCAATCACCAAACAGACAATGGCACGATGGATGATTCACAAGTGCTCCGTCCATCAGCAATCCATCTCTGCCTGGTTTTGGTTAAAGATCTGATGGTTACGGCACCCTTTGATGCATTTGATGGAAGAGATTTGTCACATAACTTGGGAATCCATCATTTAGATTGTGAATTCTGGATTCAGTGTGTGCTGTGTGCATTTGATTTGTCTGAATGAATGAAGTTAGTTGGGTTTTGTGTTTGCTAGCATTGTTGTTTATTTACATGCACTGTCTGTGTTGTTTTAGCACCTGATCTACTGAACGATTTATGCCAACAATGTAACCGCACAAACATGGGGCTTAATGCAGTTTGCGCACAAACAAAAGGCGACTTAACGGTTTTGTTTATTTGCCAGTCTTACATTTATGCTAACATATTCATCCAAAGTAACCTACTGTGCATTCAGTCCATACAGTTTATCAGTGTGTGTATGATCTCTGTGAGTCAAAGACATAGCCTTGCTAGTGATCTTTGTTTCATTTGGTGGAAGAACTTGATTCGGGTGGTCTATACTGTTATACTCGCTACTAATCTTGAAGCAGCATCCATCTGTGTAGGGCGCACTTAAATAAGAGGATAATAAAGAGACTTGGACATCTTAAGTTGCCATCTGGATTGTCTGGAAATCTCTCTGTTGCATTACATTCCGAATTAAAATAAGAAACCGTGCAGTGCGCGTGCACATATCCTTTCACTTTCGTTCAAAACTAATTGATGGTTAAACGGTAAACAATATAAAAATGACAACTGTGCTTTATGACTAAGTGTTTTTAGACTCAGCGATTTAAAATAACTGCAGACAGCAAATATGCCCCACCCACAGCCCAATTAACGTCCTGTAAGGCTGAGTCTGTTGTTTTCTGTACAATAACCCAAAATTTAGCTTCTTCGTTCTCTGTTAAGAGACATTCGCCGTCAGCAAAAGTTGCCCGGCAGAGCATTAGTCCTGCGGAAGACCCTTTCGTATGCATTAAAAATATCCACAGACTCTGCAGTGGCATCAGCTGTAATGCCTGTCTAGAAGTCCGAGATGACAAATTGCTATTTAACATTCCGCTCTTTGTGTGAATGATTCCATTAATGCGTAATGCTAAAGTGACCCTCCGTGCTCTCCGAAAACACTTAACGCTCACAAATGGCCCTGGAACATGCTGCGGGGGGGAGAGAAATTGGGTCTATAAAACAGAGTAAATATGGGATCTGTACCCACCACCCCCACAATGTGCCCTCGCATCAATATCATTACTTTATTCCCCTATAGCCCATTCGGAGTGGTGCATGATGGGACGCTGGCAGGGGCTAATGATAGATTACCACTCATTAAATGTAATGCTAAGCTTGCCTTTCCATTTCACCCACTCTTTTCATCCCCCTCTCCTTTTTCGTTTAATCCACTAGTTGTTTGTTTAACCCCCACAACCCCCTTTCCGCCATAGCGACATGCCTCCAAATTGGTTGGATGAAATTAATTTGCAAACGAGTGTTATTAATTTCCCTTGTACTCATCACCATGGTGACGACCCTGGTAAAGGCCACATTGGTGGCAGAGATACTGTCAAACTGCCTGTTCTTGTGGGCCTCTCTGGATTTTTGTAAACTACATATCCTCACAGAGCTTCAAACGTGTATTTTTAATCTATGAGAGCGTGAGTATTCATGTGTGTTATCTCTTACCAGTTGCTCTTCCATGTGTGTCTGACGTGCGGGTCGTGAATGTTGTGCTTGTCGGCCTGCTCATCCAGGAAGTCAAACATGTATTTGATAGCGAGGGGGAGGGCACTTCCTCTGTGTGCTGTGCTGAAGATGGTCTCAAACAGGTCATCCACAAACTTCTGTAGCGTACCCTGAAGAACCACAAAGAATGCAGAAGAGAATTTACATTTTCATTGTTTCATCTATTGCTTGTCTCCGGAAATTGCTTGAAGTTCGGCTCTGTTTACCTGAAGCAGTAAGCAAGTCTTATTACCCTGAAGTCATTATAGGTGTGACTGCCCCTTTAAACAAACATACTGCAGTTTAATCTCGCAAAAACGTCAAGATTAGCCTTATAAGCATCTCCTAAAGGGCCTGCTATTTAGCACATGGCATGTGCTGCAGTGCTCCTGAGATCTGCGTTTATGAATGTTTGTAGGCCACCTGTCAGTAATCCCAGCAACGGAACCACTGTTACTGAGACCAACTCTTTGATAGTGGAATTGTTACTTTGAGGTTCACTTTTAATATCAGGGAACAGAAGCGACTCTGCCTAAGCCGCTTTGTGCGGTTGGATTAACGTCCACCCTGCACCATTGACCCTAATTTGATTTAATGGCAGCGAGTCTAAGAAGGAGAGAAGACGACAGAATCTAATCCACTTGTAATGAAAGAACTGATAGGATGCATGGAAGAGTGAGAAAGAGAGAGAGAGAGAATAAAAAAAGCACTGCCCGTATCTTTGCATCCGGATGAGGTGTGCAAATAAAATTCCATTCCAACTAAGCAGACAGTGAGAGTCGGCAAGGAAGCAAGGGAAAAAAATTACGTTACCTGACAATCACGACAATAATTCTACTGTGTCCCAGATCCCTGACAGCTTATCTTTTGCCTATGAAGATGAAAATACATATTTCTCACTCGCCCCTGTATCAACGTAACGACAGCTGTGGTGTACTAAAAACGGCGATGCTGCCAGGGCCATGACAGGTGTCATCCGGTGAGACGACTGACATCATCATTAGTCGCCCAGGAACCAAAGCGGCTATTTGCAGCCGCTTGAAATGTACCCGGTCATTACTGCGCACTTAAAAGCACGCCATCAGACACGAACAGGCAGGTAGAGCATTAAACTTCAACAGATCTCGTTTTAGACAGGTGAGAAAAACTATTTGCGTAATCGCAAACAGAAATAGGAGACGGTGTACAAGAAAATAAAACTTTGCTTAATGGAAGAAGGCAAAAATAGGTACGGCTCACCGGTCCTCTAGAGATGCAGACGGACTGAATACTAGACGCGTCAGCACCCTCGGGCAGATCACAAGTATTTATGGAAGGGGTGAAAGCCAAACAGTCAATTACAGTGCAGTCACACCAATCATTTTTCAGCAAGAAAGATTGTGTCCAAGATAAAACTGGTTATTTTGCAGAAATAATCCATCTAAAAATATGACACACCGCCTGCAAGCGGAGTGAGGTAATCACCAGAGCATTTGTCACGTGTGTATGTTGGAGAGAGAACCTTTGACTTGTTTAAAAAATGCCTTGGTGGTCACAACACCCATTGTGCAGAATTACAGATACACACAGTTCTGCAAAACTCACAGTTCTGTTCCATAGCTTTCCTTTCCAGTACATACAGTTGTTTATGAATACATGGACAGTGTGGTGTCTGTAAAAGCTGCTGCTATGATGCTAGGCTAGTTTCTTGTCTGTGGTTGCATATTGGCCAAAGTCCTTCAGTTTATGTCTTGCTGAACGTCAATGAACTTTACAGTAGTTACAACCTGTAATTCTTTTCCTTTACCTCTTACAACACGCCTTGTGCTAAAGAGAGACCGAACTTTTGCAGTGACGTGTATGTTAAGCAATATGCTTTTCAGGTAGTGAGAGATCTGTATTCACACGTTACGGGCAAAAAGAAACTCAATCAGCATGAAACTAATAGAGAAAACAGACCAACTGCAGTTTTGGCCATTTGTGGCCTATTGAGATAATGGCTCGGGTACTGATCTGATATATGTGTGTAGAAATATTAAACGCTGGCAATCCAATGTTCCTCCCCCACACAGTTAGGAGATTGATCAATTTAGCAATAGTAACAATGATGCTTGCTTTAATTACATTTTCCTTTTTTAGGTTAAGAACAGACAAAGCTTACTTTGGTAGCTAACAGCCTGGTCAAGTAGATCTCGGAGACCATTTTGCTGCCACGGTCTCCCTCCTTCTGGTCTCCATGCTCATGGTTCTTCACCAGATGCCACACCTTGACGCCACTCTCCAGGTCGGGCGTGATCATGGGGGTGCGGGAACGCATGCTGTCCGGACTGCCCGTGTATTTGATCATGTTTTCTGTGGAAGTGAAAAGACAAAGAAAAGACGGTGAGCTCAAAGACATTGACTTCCATCTGTGGTGACAAATGTTCCACGAGGCTGTTCAGATCTGTTCCTATCTGTAGAAAACACATTGGTGCTTGTTGTGCAGTATTTGGAGATCGGATAGGATTTATTTAGAACGTACGAATGCTTAATTTTTTTATCTTGTCTATCGCGCACACACACACACACACACACACACACTTGCTTTAGCCGACACAAAATCGAACAGGTGTCAGGGCGGATAAAATATTCATGCTTCAGCCAATAGGGAGAGATCAGCCATGACATTTTAAAAAAACACAAAGCTCGATGAATGTTTACACAGTGTGGACAAAAAATTGATTGGCAAAGGGCTGATTTACTAAGCTAAAAAAAAGTTCACAGTGGCAGACGCAACAGAAATCAATCTCTCCAGGAAAAATAAGCAGCATCTGAAGGAGAGAGACCTGATAAAGAAATTACGTTCAGAGAAAGTTTGAGAAAAGAAAGGGGTAAAAACAAGAGGGGCGTTCGAGTGTAGGTGTATTTACGACCTGCTCCATCATTTTGAGTTTTACACATTGAATGAAAAAGTTTCTGCTTTAACTAAATAAAGGTTTCTTCCGGTTTTGCTGAGATATCATTCTTACATCTATCATAAACCCTTTTACAAACCAAGCTAGAACATGCTAGAATAGCTAATTTCAGTCTTATGACTCAAAACTGAAGTAGTTATTTTAAAAATATGATAAAAATAACAGTCTGTAAGTTGGTAGAAGAGATTCGAATAGCTGAATAAGACAGCACTTCTAACACAGAAGATTGTGGCTAAGCATATTCTCAAATGCTGGATGGAAAGTTTAATAATATATAATGTAGTATTGCAATATTATTACAGTGTTGCTAGACTGACTGTAATCTTGTTATAGATTATTTTGTCTTGGTGAAAGCTTTAAAAACAATGAAATAACAGACTTCCAATTGTACATTATCCCTCAACTTATCGTACACACTTGTTCACTACACTGAAGCGGCTCTCTCGATAATAAAAGCATCACAAAGGTCTGCGCTTTCACTGCGTCTCTCCACCGTGACCTGCTGATTCAAAGCAGCTCTCCTGCCTGTCCTGTCTGAAGAGCCTCCATCATCTGGAGATAATTCTGTGAGGCACGATGTTCTTTCTGTCTCTCTCTCTCTTTCTTTCTTTCTTTCTTTCTTTCTCTCTCTCTTCTTTAAGGCTCTTTTAAAGTGCAGGAAAGTATATGGAGATGAGATTATTTTAATGGTCTATTTGATGTGTAGGGGGAGCGAGCTTTGATCTGGAGCTTTATCAGAGCCAGTCGTACTGGAGAGTGATGGCGACCGAACGACGGGGCTGAATTCAGAGTCTCGGGAGGCAAGTCAAGTGCAAAGAGACTCATTTTCCTGCTTTTACCTTTGTACGCCGACCGTCTGTCTCTGCTTTCTCTGCGTAATTCTGCCTGAGCTTCGTTCTTATTCCTTCTGCGAGCGGCTAAAATTTAACTGCTGGTTTTCTCTTCCCGGTAAGATGGCCGGACTGACGTTTTTTTCTCATTTAAACATTTTGTTCTTGTTCTTATTGTAGCTCAGGTGAAGAAAGTCTTCTTTGAATAAGGTATTTAGTATAGCTGTTAGTAAAGTTGACGTGGTTGTATTGTATGTATCCCTGAATTGACTTGACAAATGTCAAATACAGATGCAACTCCATACAACTAATAAAGCCATATGAAGTTTTAGATAAAGTATAAAGTCATCTTGCAGGCTGTCAGTAATCACACACGCACTCATGCATACACACACACACACACACACACACACACACACAGAGTTTGGAGACATACCATATTTGCTAGCAGAGGTTCTGGAGACAGTGGAATTGTTGACAGAGTTGTATGCAGTGACCTGCTTTGGAACGAGAGCTACCACAGCATTATCAGACACCTGCGGACACAGAAAACGACAATCAGCAACTTACAACAAACACACAACTCCTCCTCTACGCTTCAGAACTATTTGATATCATCACAAAATTGTGAAACAGTGAGGTTTGAATATGAGTTTCATGTAGAACTGTTATTAAGAGTCTCTGATTGCTTAATCCCTATACCGTGTCTTTTATTTCTTATCCAGGTTAATGTGTAACTGCATGAGTGAGGAATAAGATATTCTACTCTCATATCTGTTAGTCTCTACCTCTGGGATGGTTCAGGCTATTTAACAATATGCCTCAGTTACTGCTAAGCACAGTAAGCCCAAGCAAGCCAAATTCAATTAACATGTAGGGGCTTCATTCTCCCCAACGAGACATTTCTCACTCTACATAATTTGCCATTGGGTGCCTGTGGCACTTAAGGGGTTAATTGAGGTGAATGCGTGGATCTGGATGATGTGGGCTCAGAACTGCATAGGGACACAAAACTGCAGCAGAGGGAATTTGGGTTCTATAAAGCATTAAGGCATTATTCTTCACAGCCTCGGTCTCCTTTCCCACCCCAGTTAAACTCGATGTGAAATCTTCCTCATCTACTCCAGCGGCCCGTGAGGAGAACCACAGATGCCGGGCGTGAATCAAACGAACATTTCACACATCACAGGAAAGATACCGAGCAGTCAGGTGAATGACTAAGGCTATATTTCCCTGAGAAAGTACAAAAAAAACCCCAGATTTTTTTCTTTCATCTTACCTCTGTGGCCAGGTTTATGCTTTAAGAAAGATTCCGTATTCCTGATAGCATTGAGGCGCGTCAGATACCACAGATGGGGCTTATACAACTTAATGTAACGCTTCCCAAAAAAGACATCAAAGAATTAAAGAATAAGCGAGACGCATTTGACTAGAGAGAAGCTGCTCGGTACGTAGAGAAGTATCAAAGGCGACTTGACATATACAGCTAGAGATGCACGGCGCATCTTCCAAAATAGACGCATCAAAGTGTAGTACCGCAGCACGCTACTTCCACATTGTGTACTACACTAAACTGTGAGGGAATTCTGTCGTGTGAAAAGGCGGGAAATGAGTCAAGTGTGTGACACTAGATGGAAATAATAAAACCGAAGATTGGACCAGGTGTAGAGAGGGTCTCTTTCCCTCGTCCCACCAGACTCAGAGTCCCTGATAGCTTTTTTTGTCAAGGACAGCGCGCCCTCTCCGAACGAAAATGAATTAACTTCTGTCTTCATTATCTCATCTCCGATTCCAATCAACGGCTAATCCATCCTGCCGCTCGCCGCCCTGCACCCACGCGCCACCCTGTGACATTTAATCTAAGTGCTATGCAGACTCCTCTCTCTCAGAAAAGCTCAAATGAAGGCCGGCTTACAGAGAAAATTATTTACACTCTAACAAAGCATCTTCAGCCATATCTTCACCCTAAACTGACCCTCACGGTCAGACAGACAGACATATACGCGTGTATTCTGAGGATATGGCTATTCTATGCTTTACTGCTGTTTGTTTGGGTGAGCATGCATGTGTGCTTGCTCAGTAGTGAGCGTATACAGCAAGACAATACTGCTGTTGCCCATCCCATGAAAACCTTTAGATTCCTGTCAATTACCTAGTTTCAAGAATGGTGAGGTTTTCTAAATGACCTGGAAATATCTTATCTGTACCCTATTTAAGGGGTCAAAGGACACATACACACAGGGTGTGATAAGGCTGTAAAATAATGCATGTTAATGAGTGATTATCCAGGATTCATCTATACTTGACTATTTTCCAAAACTAGATAAACTAAGATTTCAATTTAATTGTATAGCACCTGCTAGATAAACCGAGACTCACAAACAGTCACCATTATAACAGTATAGTGCATCATGGTATCTTTTCTCTGATTGGATGTTTTTTCTCCTATTAATTGCATCATAGTGAGCTCCTTTTCGAACCATAAGAGGATGTGAAAGAACAGTAAGTTATTCAATATGTATTTATAACTTTCACCTCATCAGATTCTGTGCCATTATTAGAAGCTCAAGGCCAAACTTGAAAGCTGTTTGTCAAAAGTCACTGTCAGCATAACCCTCCCCGGATGCCAGGATTCAGCTCCACCTGCAGCTGCATCCCACTGCTGTCAGATTAAATGTGATGCTACATCTGGAGTTTGCTGCTTTAAATAGAAACCTGCGATCACCTTCCTTCTGATACATTTCAAAGCCTGGAAAGCCGTTATGGAGACAACGAGTGTCTGTCGAAACTAAACGCAGAAGGTTTGTGTAAACAAACAGGAAAATAAAAGCCATTCTGACAGTGTTTTGAAGATATTTTAAGTTGAAACAGACGGTACGGATAGAAAGAACGGAGGGAAAATGTTGAGAAGTATAGAAAAAATGGTGTCTGTTTTTCACCCCTCTGACGCATTCATGTCGTGGACCTCTGACTCCGTGACAGACCTGCATACTGACTGCCTCATTACATGAGTGAAATTACCAGGAAACTGTAATAATACTATGCCTGTTTTCAAAGCACAGCATTTTCTAGAGGAGTAGGTTTGTTTTTGAAAGACTAACACTGTTCGGAGTGTCGTGGTTTTGCTTGTAAACATCTAAACATCTGCTGGTTACTGTACGTTTGCTCCATGTATTTTAATTAATCTAAAAGTGTCATACCTTTTCATAAAAATAAGGACGTTTGTTTTAATTACACATTTTTATGCTTCGTTATTTATTTTTCGACCTAAATGCAACATTAAACCCAACTGCTGTGTCAGAGTGGTAGTTAACAGATAGTTAACAGGGTCTCACCTGGTAGTGAGAGAGCATGTTGAGTCTTTTCCAGTCACCCTCAATCTTTGTGGTAACATCTTCGTCCTGTAGTATGACTCGAACCACTCTGCCTTGACGCCACTCTGCAACAAGACAGAAAATCATCTAAATGACATTGTAGCCAAGTGATGAACCAAGTACAGCTTTGAACACTAACAGCTTTGTTGGTCATGTGCCCATTACTGCTGGTGCATAAAACTACAGACTGGTTGACAGAGCGCTGGTTTGAGACTCGTTGTGGCAAAGAACTGAAGACCAAATGGAAGTTAATGGTGTACTGAGGCATTTCTGCTTGTTTTCACTGTATGTGCTATATGTAGTGAATCTTTCTTGAGCCCATCTACTGTTTCTAGTGTTCTAGTGTTTTCTACACAGATCAAAACTCACACCAAACTCGCATGTTTCCAGCTGTGAAGTTTCAGCAGTAAGACCTGACAATACCAGACAATTTTATGCACATCTTAGCTCTGTTCTATAATCTGTAATCTGTTCTATTATGAAAGAAACTAGACTCATACGTTCCCCCCTTAAACTAAGAAACAGATAATGAAACCATGAAAAATGGCATGAGAGTTCGAGACTGAGAGAGAGAGAGAGAGAGAAAGTAAAAAAAAACTGAAAGAGAAAATAAGGTACACGAAGTAACATTTGGGAAAGGGTGGAAGAAAAGAAAAGGTAAATTAATCTCTTCTGCCCTTTGTTAGAGAGCTGGGCCTTCGTTGCCGGCGGATCGATGGGTGTGATTACAGCCAATGCTGAAAGCCACTTCCTTTCTCATCTGTAGTGGGTCGAGCTTCCTGAGGCCAAATGGCCCCGATCGACAACCTTAAGCCTCCCGCTGAGCTTGCTCTTATTGTAGTTACTGAGCTCGCAAGAGATGATGCACAACAAAATACAAAGATATTCTCCCAGCCTGCGTGCGGCTGTCGAGGCCCACAGGTCGCTGTCTGCAGCCTCAGCAAAAACGGCAGTGTGAATCAGTGATGAGAATCAGCACTGAATCAAATAAATATCCTTTTGCAATGTGATGTTCAGATAACATGGACGGCAACAAGAAAGATGTATTTTTATATAAACTCCCCTGCTGCAAAATGAATGTATGCTTGGAACGCTGAGGCGCCTTCACACCGCCTGCTGATATCTTCCGCTCTGATCCTAACCAGAAAAGCAAAACAGCAATCACAGGCGGAATGATGAAACGTGTCTCAGGGTGATGAGAATAACTTCAAATCTCCAAGAGACGCCCGGCCATTGTTTTTATATCTCAGTACAGTATGAATGTCTATAAACATGCAAATGAGCCTCCACGTGGGGAAGCTGCGACTGAAGAATAAACAAACAGAGGAGCGGAAAAAGATGAAAAACCCCAAAAAGAAGATGAGATGAAAATGTACAAAAATAAACAAAACCAAGAAACAAAAAGGAAAATGGTAAAGGACAAAAAAGAAGTCAAATAAAACTGAGCAAGTCGACGCTCAATGATGATTCCCAAACGCACCTGCGGCAATCTCGGACAGCGTGTAAAAACAAGATAAACTGACGTTCCAAAGAAGATTCCAGAAAGGAGATTGGAGAGTGAATGAAGAGGGAGATGGTGAGAGCAAAGCCGGCTGTAAAATGCAGTACAGCAGTGTGTAAAATGTGAACTGAAGAAAATCAAGTGCTTAAACGCATGTGTGGAGCTGCTGCTGAGAGATGCGGAAGAATAGATGAGATCTTTGGCGAAGATGACGGGGGGATAGAACAGAGCCAGAGAGATGGTTCAAATCAAGCCCGGGATGGGCTGAAGTGCATTGATTTGTCTGCATCACTCTCTCATTCTTTCCCTCTATCTTCCATCCCTTCGGGGGAGTGTGACGGAGAGAATTAAAAACAAAGGCAGAGGACGGAAACACTCCGGTCCAATTTGTCTCCGAGGGTTTAAGGAGATGGAGGCTACCTCATTCCTATTACCCATTATCTTTATCTTGCCCCCAGATTGGAGCCAGAGACAGTGCCGGGGCCCAGGAGACCCTAGAATCCGTTTATGGAATGCTGAAATGCCTCCTCTCATCCAGGGAGTGTGAGCGCATACACACTGCCTCAGACATCGTCCTATCCCTCTAATAAAACAATGCACTTGCCATCTGGGGCCCATAAATGCATTTTACACAGGAGAGCTTGTCAATGGGGTTACAACAATTTCTTCACTTTTTATGGTAGCAATCGCAGGCCAGTGTTGGTCTACGGCTGATATTTTTGCCAAAATAATAGAAACAGATCAGCCCTACTGTGTAACAAAATAAGTGGGAATGTTGGGCTGAGCTGGTTGAAAAGCAGCTGCATGTGAATTTTGGCATTTAAGAGCCTCATTTGAAACAAAACAGATCAGTAACGGTCTGCTGGGATATTTCCCAGCAGCAGTATGTTGTGATTCCACCTGTGAATCAGGTGTGAATTAATAAACCTACTCGCATACTGTGTATGTGACTGCTATATATTTACTATTGATATATGTTGTGATATTTATCATCATGTATTTTAACAGGTACATGGAGATGGCAGTAGCGTATTGGTTAGGTTCTCTATGCGCTGTATGTTTCAAGTGCCAAAAAGGGGGCAGAGAGTGAATCTGTTGTCAGAGGCAATGATATCTTCTATAAAGGTACATTCTCTAACAGCTACAACAGTTAATAGCAATAGAGCTGTCGTGTGTCAAGCACACACGCAGTTCAGCCCCTGAACCACTAAGTTTGTAATGCTTCGCTACCATTTTGGTGGCAATAGTTTGTTTGATATTTGCTAATGCCTTTAGACCGTCTCCTTCCATTCTGTGCTACCGAATGCTCATAACAGCACGTTTTTGGATCACCAAAGTAAAGTGTAAAGTCACACTGAGCTACCTACTGCAGGCACCTGCAACAGCCTATTCAACATGTTCAGCCACTGAGAGTGCAGTGTCTTTGAGTTTTTGAGTCTTTCTTAAAAGGTTCTTTTATTATTTAAAAAAAAACAAATATAAAAAAGAGAAGAGTTCAACCTGCGAGCCATTAAATTTTGATTAAATGTAATGCAAGTCATACCCAGGTCCATGTCAGAGGCTTTGGGTCGGTGAGAGTAGGGGACGTTCTTGTAGATGGCATCTAAGATCTTCTCCTTCACCTGGCTGATGGTGTCACAGTTTAGTATCTTCACCTGAACCTCCGGGCTCTTTTCGTTGTCTGGGTGCATGCAGTTCACCACCTACACAACAGAGGAACAAAATTACTCCAAATTAGCATGTGCGTGGGAGAGGAATGAATATTTATGTGACGATAAAACGATGTTTCCGTGCGTTTTGACATGCGTTGTGCGTCAGCTCGACGCATGAGTCTAAATGGTGCGAAATGCATTTGTGTACTGTATGTGGTCCGAATGAAAGCTTTATTATCAACATGACACATTGCTTTTGTTAAAAGGAGAGCTGGTGTATACCTACTGATAAGTGTGTATATAACAAGTGTCCAAGGGCCTTATCTGCAACCTAAATATAAGACGATAAACAGCTCTAGACAGAACAGCATTACAGTTGCTAGGTTGAGTTTTGTTCGCTCTGACGAATGCACAGCTGTCTGTCAAACAGCTACAGTGTTGCTCTGAATGTGGCGGCAGGTATAACAACAGACTTCGAAGGAAGTCATCAGTTTGCTGACCTCAGCTCGCACCAGTCTGCAATTAACACACTGATTCTCCTAATCTTAGTTGCTGTCGGATTCTGATACCACCACCATCAACATCAGTGGATGTAATTACACAGTTCAGTCAGAAAACAAAAATGTGGAAGAGAGAGTGTACAGAACCTTCGAAGGCCCTTGCTGCCACACTCCGCAAGACCTCATATACTTACAGTCCAGCAGTATAATGGAGTCTTCTGGAGGACAAAAACAAGAATCAATAAAACTCTGAAAGTCTTGGATAATTTCTATTGAAAAATAAAAACTAACTTTAATCCATGACAAATAACTGTGTGGGTGGGAGCTAGTTTTAAAGAAACAACATAATTTGTTACATTAGGTTCATCACTGGCAGTATGATTGTTTGTAATGAGTCGTAATTTGAACGTACTTCAAACTAAATTAATTACAGGAAAAGTGTATATACAATACAGTTCTTCAGTACAGCCTTGCAAGCACTGTAATGACTGATAAGCCCACAACACAATGGCCTTCATCCTTCTGTTAGAAAGCACGATTTGCAGTAAGTTAACTGTGGTGGCTGGAATTGTTTTACTTGTGATGATTTGTCAGCTGTTTGTTAAGTGTTTTGGAAGTGAGGACAGAATGATGAAGCTGAAATGGCTCCCACAGTCATCAAATCAGCATAGTGTTCACAGGAATGGGCTGTGTGCCAAACGGTGACACTGGTCTCCACTTTCTCTCCCTCTTTGTCTCAGAGTTCTTTGTGCTGAATACAGATGACTCTCCTGATGCGGCGTTCCGGTAAACAGCCTATCCTGACTTACATGCAGCCCTGACAACACGGGCCCCGCTCACGCCTGCCACAGTAGCCCACAGAACACGACACTGCCATTCACCGCAGGCTGACGCAGAGGTCAGAGGTCACAGCAAGCCTGCGTTTCCGGTCAGGCGTGAAGACAGGCAACGGGCATCGCATGCCATGTCACCCCAAACAAATGCCACACACCTGCTGCCACACCTGTCTCCATCTGCATACTTGCATACTATTTATTATTTTCCCTCTGTTCATTTCTCACTCCTGGTCTTTAGGATAGCCTCCTATTACAGTTTTAACATTGCTTAACTAACTTATAAATAATCACACCATATAATTCATTTTATGACTTGCATTACACATACTATGTAACTGTGCATATTAAGATAATAAATGGACATTTTTTGTAATGCTGAAGGAAGATTACAGCAGCGCCAATAAAGAATGGGCTGCTACAGCTGACTCTGGCTCCTCTTAAGCCATTTGTCTTTGACTTAAGTCAGTTGACTTAGCATTTATTTTTAAAGCTTCTTTAAAACCGTATGTATTGTGAAAAGTGCAACAGAAATTTGACTCTTCTATTACTTTCTACCTCCCAAACCATCTCTCTTGATTCCCTCACCCCATCCGTGCTACGCTTTGGGGCCTTACCAGAGTCTTGTAATCAATCTGCTGTCTGATGAGCTTGTCTTCACTGAGCGAGTAGCGAGCTTCTCCCGTGATCGAGTCAATGGGGCCTTTTTCCATCTGTTGCTTTATGGCACAGAAGAGAGAGAACAGAGGCTCTCCGGCGCACTCCTACGTGAGACGGGAGACAAAGAAAACCACGCTCTTACATTTCACACTAACCACCTACAGAGGATACAGGCTGTCATACTGTATTCAGTTTAACAGTAACAGATGTTGGACGGGCTGTACAGTTGTGAGGACGTGCATAATTTGAGCTGATAACACAATTTCACTCATTTGAATTTCAGTGATTGTTCAGCTAAATCTGGGGGCCTTTTGCAAGACAAGGGCCCTTCTGTGAATAGGGATTTGTTGCACGTTAAATACGGTACGTAACTGTTGCGTTTTAGGCCTGGTCTATGATAAAATCCATTTACCGTAGTACCATATTCATGCATTTAATAGTTTTGTTGCAAGCTGTTCAAATATTCATTATTGATATACTGGCTCATGTAGTTTGAGCAATGGTGGAAGTTAATGCAGTGCTGTCATTTTTGATCTCAAATAAATATGTTGAAAAATGAGAACTGGACAGCAACACATGCGCTTGTCCAAAACCTATTTGTGGTCTGGCCAGCAGGTCAATCACTGTTCAGTAATACTCGAATCAATGTGCTGCGACCGCAATAATATCGTTATGGTTTTGCATGGATGACATAACAATAAGGTTCTTCTCGTACAGTGAAGTCCAATTTGAGCTTAAATGAATCCTGAAGCTCTAGAGTGATGTTTCGGCTTCATTCGCTCACATCTAATCCGTTAAACCCGACTGTAAAAAATGTAGCCTACACCTCCTACAACATTAATTTAATGTTCCTATATGTTAGTACAGTAAAACTGCATTGGCTGTGATCTGATTACAGCAGATGTGATTTTAGGAGGTTAATGGCAGCTAGAGGATGACAGTGTGCTGATGGCCACAGCGCTGTATAAAGAATTAGGAAGCAGTTGGTGTTAAGCTGAGTCTCTCATTATAGATGCAGAAAAATACTGGAGTCAGCAGAACTCGGCTAACTTTTAAACCCTCTTTGATTAAAAGTGCATGCACACACCTACACATAGACATAGACTCACGCTCTCTCTCTCTTTAACACATACACAAATACAAACACCTGCAGTGCACCACTTTCCAATTTCCTGTAGGACTTTTCTTGACTCCTCTGCGCACAGCACTGCGTTCGAGGATCAGTTTGAGCTTCATGTGCTAGCCATGCGAAAACGGTGAACGATCTGCTTACCTTGAGGAACTTGTACAGCAGAAAAGTGAACCAATTTGTGAGCATTTTCTCAGCCACTGACTCCGTTCTGAAAAACAAACAAACAAACAAAGTAAATAAATAAATAAGCGCGGCACAAAGCTTAGATTATCGTCACGAGTGTCACGCACAAACGCGATTACCGCGACCATGAAAAATTCACTTCACAAAACCGGTGTCTGCTAATGAATGGGACATTGTTAAACAAACAATTGGTGAAACATTTATTGCACTCTGGAATCTACAGTCCCAATCTGCAGGCTGTCTTTATAACCAGACTCCAAGGCTACAATAATCCACAAGACTCTTAATACAAGAAACCCAATTAAAAGCCTTTATATGATCCAGCTGGATTGATGCCAGGTGAACTTTTTCTGCCCTGAGTAAGACTGGACTTACCCCCACAGTCTGGCCATTGAGCTCAAAATGGATTGCATTACAATAGAGGGTGGCTGAATAGAGCCGGGGGTACAGGGCCACGATTGGCCGACACCTTCACTTGGACCACAGGCTCTGATCCGGCATTGGAGATGTACATACATAATAACAATGACCAAATTAAACCCGATACGCTCAGATCCGGTGTCCCCGATGTGTGTGCGCTGCAGGGACCTGGTGAATTGCCAATGTGTCCCGCAATGAGCCGTGGCACAGAGCATCAATATTTTAGGATTACACCATTGTGGTGCAATCTCCTCTGCTGCCCTGCATCCCAGCTGCCATCTACATTCCATGTGTCCCGCTGCCATTCGGAAAACCACTGCGGTGTTCATACGTGTGCCTGTATGCATGCCTGTGTGTGTTGGAGAGTGTGTGTGCCCACTAAGCTGGTGCAACACCTGGAAAGGATTAGTGTCCCCTTGTTTCCTAGCCGCTGCCTCAGACGGCACCAAGTGGGCCAAAGGAAGATGGGGCCATGGGTCAACAGGTCACGTTTCATCTTTCCTTTCATCTCAATCCATCGCTCCTAACCCTGCCCTGTAATTATCAGCACTCCCTAATGTTTACAATGCCTGGAATTCTGGACCAATCACAAGAGGATTGGTGGGAGGGGGAATCTAATAATGCACCCTAGAGAGCAACTACAGAAAAAAAAGTCATACAAATTAGACCCTACATGGCAATCCAAAGTACTAGTTAAAATACCATGTTAGCACCCTGGTAAGTGAAAAAAACATGGTAATATTTGGTACTTACTCCCATTAGCATTCTCTGGAATACACTGGTTTGACTGTGATTATCATTGGCAAGACCCCATAAACTCAGTTACCCATATCCTATGTTACCTCTGTGCTCCCAGTGGGGGAAAATGCAGCTTCAGTGCCAGAGAATCCTGGCACAACCTCTCTATCACACTGCCACAGCGCCAAGAGTAAGCAACTATCACCGTCCCCCAAATCCCTGTTTTATATCACTGACAAGAAGAAGAGGAGCATATCTGGCTTTGGTCTAGTAACGAGCCCAGACAGAATCTGCAGACGTTTATGCATATTCTGCATTAATTGTGCAGATTGGATTAAAATATGGGAAAACGTGTTAATTGGAGCTGATATTGAATGCATAAAGCATAATGCAGTTATTTAAAATTGTAGCACACGCACAACTTTTTTTTAGTTCCAATTCCACCGAAATCTGCTTAGATTTTCTGCAGAGTTTTGTGCACATAGATTCCACGTGGCCCTGGTGATGACCCGTGCAGCGGTGAGGAATGGGGAGCTGCGGAGCGGGCAGCACCTGGTGCTTAGTTCCCCGCTTAATCAATTTCAAGTGGAATAGTGTAAGAACTGATGAAGAATTCCTCCGGGGAAAATGTGCGAAGTAGCATGAGAGCTGTCCGTAAACAGGAGGAAAAGAGGATGTAAAAGCTTCATATATCTTTCTTGTCATTTCTTAGATTCACTCAGAGCCATTTGCATTTGATGCTGCTATTTGCCACAGCAAATGGATGCCAACAGCCGACTCTGTTGACGTTGAGGAACCTGAGAGCTGTTTATGATTCAGATCCCGGTGCAAACATGAGGCGTCACGCTGTGACAGATATTGCACTGCAAGTATCTGTTATATGCAGGGAACGTCTCTAATAAATTTGTTCATAGATTTAACGGTGTTGCTAAGCGCGGGCGCTGAGTGAGTAAAGCTCACGGCTTCACTCATAGGAAAAAATATGTGACGAGATCTCAACAAAGTCTCCGACTGCTCATAAATTTCAATATAAACTATAACTATATGAAATATTTCTTACTTTAAAGACTTTATTTAAATACTTTAAAGACCAAATTTTATACTGTCATCAGTAATTATATATGTCTATAATATTATTTATTATAATACAATATATAATATAACATT
Organism: Botia almorhae; assembly: GCA_036877575.1. Lineage (NCBI taxonomy): Eukaryota > Metazoa > Chordata > Actinopteri > Cypriniformes > Botiidae > Botia > Botia almorhae. The sequence goes on along the minus strand of JAZGTJ010001390.1, from coordinate 19,931 downwards.
GTATAATAATATATGTTAGTGATATAATTTTTAATGTTTTATATGAAAAACATCTGAGATTTATCTGATGTGCAAAACACGACCCGAGACCACCATCAAATTTCCTTGCAAGCAACAGATATTTTTTCTGGCCAGTCTGCTATGAAATTGAAACTCGTCAGAAACACACACACACACACACACACACACACACAAACACCTGCCTAATGGTTTGATGTTACGCACCTCGGAAAGACTCACAGCATCATAGGGTTTATTTTCTTAACCAAACAATCGTCTGTTGAAACAAACCCCCGGTACGTCCCCTCCCTAATGCACGTGTGTTAAAGAACGCAGTTTGAAGCCAGGAACGATTTCAATTTCGCACCCCAGCTCACGTGGAGAAGATTGGCCGCTCGTCGCAGGGACAACTCCCACTGCGTAACCATGGTTCCCCCCCGACTGCGGATTATCCTCTGAGAATAATCACAGGACTTCTGTTTAGCTCTGCCTGACTGCTTGCGCGCGCATGTGCGCGTAATGAGAGTGAATCTGAACGTGTCGGTCAGTAAGATTCCGAGCGCACGTGTACGCAGGCATGTGTGGGAACATTAGAACCGGCATAACACATTCCGATGCAATCCTACTGAAGGATTCCGGGTTTATTAATGCCATACATCCAGAGAAAGCGGGCTGCGTGGGGTTATTTTTAATCGTAAACGAGGAGAGTGGGCTGCAGGGAACGCGGGAGGAGGAGAAATACGACAGATGGTTGTAGAAGCCGCGGATAGTTAGTTAGCCTGGGTGTGTTTGCGAACTCAGGTTGAGGCTGGACAGATGGGGCGGCCATCGCTAGCGCTTTCTTGGAAATGGGCAAAAGAAAGCTGGTTGGAGACTTCTGCCAAAGATCTCCTGCCTCTCTACATTTTAAACACAGATTTAGAATCACGCAGGGAGAGAAAGAGGCAGAAGAAAATGATTCGCAGACAACAGATTAAGCTGCTCTGTTCTGGGCCAGTGCGCCGTATCGTGCTAAGCAGGTGCTGGAGGTTAGACAAGTTTCATGTGGCGCAGATCGCTCTGTATATCTGTGAGGGTCTAATCCATTGAAATATCTGGAGTCAAGCAGTGGTTCTCAATTGGTGCATCTGTTTTGATAGGGCCGCCAACAGCAGCAAAAGTGCTACGCTTTTTGTTTACTGTGATGAATCACAATTCAAGATACAATTAAGATGTTCTTACATATTTTAAACCTTCACAAAATGAAATGTTTTCTTATTGAGTCTATGTCATATTGTTGGGCCTATTGAGTTGTTATAAAGTTAAATTTTTGTGCTATAAATAATTTTGGGACTGTGTTGGGCTGTGATGTCATCTCCAGGTCCTGAGGTGAACCAGTTAAGAACCACTGGACCAAAGCTCAACCAGCCCCCCAAAGCTGGAAGTTTGCTTTCCAGAAGCTGCAACCACAAACCGGTGTCATTGGACTACAGTATTATTTACAGCAGTTCATTGTACTTTTAATCTTTCTTTTGCATGTTTCAATGAATCACAAATTACAAAAAGTGTCAGCTGAAGACTAATGTAGAGGAAGGGCTTTGAGATTTCTGATGGATAGAAATGAACTCCTATAACATAAAGGATGATTAAAGTTAGTGCAGATGGGCGGAGAGTGAAAAATCAGTTTGCATGGTACAGTAATAACATTATTCTTTGTGATATTAGAATACAGAGATATAGAGGAGCTAATTACATGGGGAATTGAGCTTTACCGATCTCTCTATATTCAGGTTTTCAGTGCTCTGTTAATTGGATCTAGAGCTAATTAATCCTAATTACAATTTAATGATGAGTGTGTCAGAGCACTGAGTGAAAGTGTGCATTTTAATGTCCCTGAGAGCAGTTATTCCCATTTAGTGTACAGCAGAGTCCATGTATCAAACGCAATTCGCGTAGGTCACCTGCTCTCGAATATGGAGTTGACTATAATTAGAATTAGGCAGATTGAAATGATTCCAAAATTCAGAACATGTGCTCTGATGATTATGCTCACTTGAAGGGCATTTAAAACCTGCTTAGGGTTACAATTCAATGGAATTTTGGAAATAAGTCGGAATATTACAGGATTTATGGGAATTAACTGGAAATTTGGGGTCATTTTTACAAACTGTATAACATACAAACATAACCATATTTGCTTCCTCGACATGACTTATCATCCGTCTACCATAATTCCCATATATCCGATAAATTCCTGTAGTTTCCAAAATTTCCAAGATTTTGCAACCCTAAACCTGCTGAACCACAAGACTGGATTGGCAAGGTGTGTGATACCTTCTGAGTAATAGTTTGGGATGGTTCTTGCTCTCCAGGTTCTTGTCGATGAGGTCGGACAGCAGGTGTTTGAGCACATCCGTGGCGTACTCCAGTTTACTCTGCAGCACCGTCATGATCAGGGAGGCGACGTTGCCCCGGTCTCGCATGGAGAACCCTCTCTGGGATTCCAGGGTTCTGATGAAGGACAACAGGAAAACCTTGTTGTTGATCAGCTGCCCAAACAGTTTCAGCCCTTTCTCCACCTGTTCCTGTCTGTAACCTGGCACCTGTGGGAAAACCAGAAAAACACTGTTACAAACATACCACACAATCTGCATAGTCATTCAAATCAACCAAAATGTAATATCTTGCTCCGCCTCTGAACGTCTTTTCAAATGACATCACAAATAATGTGGCCAATGCATTTTAAGATGTCTCATTTGGCCTACAGCATTCTGTACCAGCATCCAATTAAACAACTTCTAGAAACAGAAGAGAACCAAATAAATTAATGGAATAAACAATCTAAAAACCAAACAACTAATAAACGACTGAACAGTTTACCGCTAATAACATTGACTCGCTGATTAAATTGCATCCGCTGTGCGCTGAGGATACCCAACGACAAACACTTAACCGTGAGGCACCTCATGACATCATTTTACGTGATTTATCTCATCAATAATCATTAAACACCTGTCAAAATCTCATGATGGCTCCCGTCATTAGATCTGATTTCACTATAAACTTTTCCAGCGAGAGGCCGTTTATTCCAATTAAGTGTTAATTGAAATAGCTGATTAGAACCAGAGCTCATCTGGCATAAGTAGGTAAGGTTTTGCCTGTACGTTCAGCCACAATTGGCTGAAGAAATGTGTGTGATTCAATTAAAACTGTCCATCACTGTCATAGCGGGACATAAATAACCCCTAGCCTGGTGTAGCTGCACTGCATTCGATTTTAATTCTGTCCCCACGCTTGGAAAAACAGTTGTGTCGCATGTCATTATCGTTATTAACGAAAGAGTGATTGTGAATCAGAGAACAGCTCATTACTTTAAGAAAAAATTAGAGAGAAAGAGAGAGAGAGAGAGAGAGGGAGAGAGAGACTTCATGTAGATTATAATGAGAGCCGCAGTCTATTGTTAACTGAAGGTGAACACAAACAGCACACTGACAGCTTTAATTCCCAACAACCCCACTGTGTCGTTAGAGATTCAGAGCTGAAAAAAACATAAATACTTGGCAGCCATTATCGTGACTGTTTTTCACACAGGTATGATGTGCAGTGATAATATACATGTATGAATGCATTCATCTAAGAGGCAATTTACATGCAAATTCATTTTTGTATTAAATAACACTATAATTTGGTTATTTTTTACAAGGTTCTTCAAACTGTTTCAGGAAAGGACTTATTGATGAATAAAGAGACGGGCAGGGACCTTCTGTTCCATATTATATAAAACTGAGCACCTGGCCAGGCAGGCAGCTGTTATCGCAAAATAATAACCCCAGGAACCCAGAGATGTTGAATATACATAAAATTCAAAGATCTTGGCATTTAGGGCTAATTCTTTAAAACACATTGCACCGAAAAAGCCTTGAAACAGCATTTAACTATAACCCATTTTCAACCATAAATGACAATTTATAATGCCAACCTGTATTAGTAGGTCTAGTTTGTATATTAACAAGAGTAAAATAATAGGTTACCTCCAGGTCTCTGAGAACAGGGTGCTCCTCGATGCCAGGGAACAGAACTCGCATGGTGTATGTGCGGTAGTCTAGGAAAGGAATTCCAGCTCCATCAAGATCACTGGTCAACTCGTGAATGTCTGTTTGCAGTTCTGCAAAAGCTGTTGAGAACAAAAATAACAAATAGCTTGTGGTCACAATGGTGACAATGTGTGCATGTGGATAAGCAATTTAAGACGCTGTTTATTTGGTATTTTCATTGCCTGCTGGTCTCTACATTGAGCAAGTTCCACTCATTAATTCAGAGTGACATCACTTTGCCAGTGCAGTGTAAACTACTTTCAAATTCCACAATCCTTACCCTCTTTACACTCCAAGGCTACTCTGGACTCCAGGTTGTCCATCTGCATCTGCAGGCGTTTGAGAGTAAGGTCGCTCTCACGGGACTTGCGTTTGTAAGCGATGAGAACGATGACGATGAAGAAGATGAGAAGGCCACCTGCCCCAGCGATGCTGATGACGGCTGTGCTACTCAGGGGGCTGTCGGAGGTGATGTGGACCACACCTGGAGAAAACTCGATACCACCCACACGGGCCTAAAACGAAACACGTTGAATGAGGATTTGAATTTCAAACCAACACTTTGCACTAGGTAACCGGTTCTGTTCAATACTGTTAAACATGAAGGCTAATGAAAGGAGAAAGCAAAATGAATGGAGAAGTTCTACTTTGTTATTGTGTGGCAGTCAGGACAGCAATGGCTCAACAGCAGAGGGAGACAATGTGTTTGTTCTTTTTGGTGACTACATGTTTTTTAACGGCCTGTGGCATCTCTTGTGCGTCTGTCAACAAGCAGATGGTAGAGTAGGCAGCCGCCCAGAGTTCCCATTCAGAAGCACAAATAGAGCTTTTATTGGGTTTTTCAGCTCCAATATATCTTATTGGAAAGGTATTTGCTATTTCTCTATCTGCCTCTCGGACAGGACAATAACCACAGACCCCTAAACCAGAGGTCTCCAATTTAAATTACCCAGAGGCTACTAGCCAGATGCTGTTTTCCATCAGGGACAACAAATACAAGCTATCAATTTTAACCAATTTATTAGGTTATTGGCACAGTTACTGGCAAATAGGCAGATTATTAGCTGTGCATGTTTGGGGAACTAATGTGGTGACTACTTGTGACTAATTGTGCAACCCACAATGCAACTTACCAGAACCTTGTGGCGTCCTGTTAGATTGGGCGATTCGCAGAGCAGCTGAGTATCAGATACGGTTAATGTGCAAGGTTTATCTCCAATCAGAACAGTGTAGTTGAGCTTCCCATTGCCTCCTGGGGCTGGAGGGAGGAAGTTCCTTCCCTGAAATTAACATTCACAAAGTGACGTAGCAATCGCAATGGCCAATGGACCTGTTATGTAGGACTTCATATTACCTTGAGTATGATGGGAGATCCTGGCTTGAGCTCCAGCACTCCAGACACACTGAGCGGTTCAAACACTGGATTTGGGTAGTAGATGAAGTTGGTGTTGTTGAGGGCCAGCACGGATTGAACATTGTCCAGGATGAAGCCGAACTCATCTGGTCTTTCTAGCACCTCCTTCTGTCTGCTTAGACTGTAGGGAAACTCTGGAGCCATGCACTGCATTGTGGTGGAGCTCAGCACCTGACATGTCTGGTAGGTGGAGACAGGTGGAGTAAATAACATTAAACTGAAAGTCTAATAAGCAATATGTTCCGTGTTGTATGATTAAGAATAAAACTGAATAATCCGGATTCAGATTAAGATCAATATCAGATCTAGATTGATGTTGAGTGATGATTTAGTCAAAACCTAGATTAACCACATCTTTCTAAATAGTTGGATATTCCTCAATCACACACACACGCATGCACACACACACAATTAATACAATGCAGTATTCAATTATTTGCACAATCTGAGGCTTTGATGTTCCCACAGAGCTGGTGATTCGTGTCAAGATAACTAACTGCGCTCGCTTCTGCTTCCTTGAGTAAGATCTGCCATTGTCATTTCTTCTCGGCTCTCTGCCTTTCTTCACCTGTCACCTGTCTTTCTTTCGCATTGGTCACATACACGATTATATACAAGTGCCACTATGCTTTTCCTGTTGCGTATACAGTACATAGCTCAGTTATGTACAGAAGTGAACAACTGAAGGTACATTAAATGTAGCATGTAAACAGATGCGGTGATGCCATACGTTATGGGTCAGAATGAGTACGCTGTTTAAAGACTGACACCTAATGAGGATAAACAATACACAGTGACTCTTTACTAAACATTTACTAAAAATTGTTGTACAATTAAAACCATTCATGTTTTTAATGGTTGTTATGGTTTTCATCTGTATCCAATACGCACACGTAATGGCAATTCAGAGTTATTTTGCAGTGTATAGATGGCTTTTGTCTCACTTTTTTCCTCATTTAATCGTTTCTCATCTCTCATCCTCTTTATTTTCTCCATGTTTACTACATATGAATCCCTACATAGCTCCCTTCAAATCTATACATACATTCCCTTTGAAGTGTATAAGTACAATATCTGACATGACCCTGGAGTTCTGTGAGCCCACACTACTTTGCGGTCAACCTTTAAAACATCCAGACAGCCGGCTTGCCGTCAAAAGCATCTCTACAGATATTTCCAGCCATTTTAATTGGGCTCCTTACAAAGCTGTAGCACCCAGACAAACAAACCCACAGACGACCCCTTGACTTCGTCTAACACAGACATCTACAGAAGGTCAGAGTGGGTGGAATCATTGGATCACATACATTTCAACGTTCAAGTCCGGTCAAACTCTTTTCAGACTCTTTATGAGAGATCACATTGCAAACAAAGATACGAGACGTCTTGTGCCCCACTTTCAAAGACTGTGAGGTGGGGTACGACTTTTCTTTCCGCTGTGCTTTGAGGAGCAGCGTGCCAACGTCTAATCATATCGTAGCCAGATGCTAAACGCGGCCATGTGCGAGATACGCGCAGGAGATAACATTACGCTCTTTTGTCTCTATTCCCTTTCAATCAGATCTTGCTGAGTGCAGTCTCCCGTGGCTCTTTGGGTCCATTCTGTAGACAGGAAACATGATACCCTTGTCTGTGCATCCACCCCGTGTTATGCCATTCTCCGTTTTCCTACACAAAGAAAACTGCTGCTTGGACCTGGCAGCCTCTCTGCTCTCTGACTTTTCTCTTTCTTTCTTCCCTTCTATTCCTAGGCTGCTGTCCTGGTCCAATGGGCCGCAGCCGACACAGGTGATTGGAGCAGGGGGAATAGTCTGCTAATGGCCATTCCAGTTCACTAGCCTCAGGTTAGGTGAAGGCTGAGTGCTCATTTACAGTGTGGAAAACGTCTGCACTTACGTTGACCGTCTCCATGTTCTTGTATTTGGCTCTGATGAGGGGGTTCTGGATGATGTCCAGGTTGGTACCTGTCACGGTCACTGGTGTGTTGCCACTGTGAAACCAACACCATGTTTTAGGTTTTTTTTTACATTTGTTTTTTTTTGCATTGCGCAGTTCTTTATTTTGATTACTAAACGTGTTTATTTAGAAAAATAACTATTATTACATTTACTTTTAACTATATGATAAAAACCATATGATAAAAGCCATTTTTTGGGCGGACTCACCTGAAAATGCTCCACTCAGGTTCCAGTTTAGTGATGGTGGGGTCCTCCACATACTCAAACTTGAGATCTTTGTGAATGTGGGCTTTATCCACGAACACTGATACAGACACATTTCCATAGCCTTGCATGGAGGCATGAGAGCGGCAGGTTATCCATTGTCCTCCTCTCCTGCATCATCAAACATTAAAAGAACATTCAGACTGCATGTTTTCCGCTCATGCGTTATTTTGAGGTTACTTTGAGGTTATCTTATACTGACATACGCATTATCTAAAGACTTGTATGATACAACATAAACATTTTGCAATTTTCTATAGTTTACTAAACAAAATTTAAGAACGCTTCTGAAATGTTAACACTAGTACTACCAAGGCGGCCATTTTGACCGTTTTGCTATGTAATAACAAATTGGTTGAAATAAACCTTTAAACCCTGACTTTTCTTAAATGTGTGTATATTTCATTCTAACATTGTTATTTTACTGTACGGATTGCAGCATTCGCTACTTTTTCCCGCCGTTACTGTTGTCTATCAACTTTTTCTAGTTGTTTTTATCAGAAATGACAGCAAAAAAGAGATTTGCATATTTGTTTCCGATTCGTGTGATACAAACATTTCCAATAAATCCAGAGCGTTATAAAGTCCAACAGTCAAAATGTTTCGAAAATAGATTTAATCATTTCCAAATTTACAACACGTTTTGATTTACTGAAATATTTTGCCTCAATTCATATTTGTTGGCATTTAGAAATGGCATTTTGGCATTTTGTTTCAAAAACAACTTTCAATGTGGTAAAAAAACAAATGTCAACAAAAATGACATTTGGTACAGTCTAATATGAATGGTCAGAATGACCGCTATGGCTATTGTAGTAGTTACAGAATTCTGGTAGTTCTAAGATTAAAAGGTCTCCAAACTGCTTTTGTAAATCCAATCTGAAAAGCTGTGAATTATCACAGTATTTTGTATTACTCAATAAATAGCTGTAGGGACTTTTTTCCTATTACAGCACAGTATACTTGACCTAAATGAATCTAATATGACGAGACATGCTTGCACCTAAAGCAAGACCGGTGTGATGACTATTGATGTTATTGATTAAAGATCAGAAATTCTCAAGCTCCTAATAACAGTATTGATTTCCTCTGACAGATTGGAACCACTGCAGTCTCAAAGTGGACGGCAAGCCGACCTATAGACTCGTGACATCATGAAGGCACTGCTATAAATGTCCATCAGACTCTACCTTTGAAAGGTGCACTTCTGGTCTTTGAACATGATGGACACGTTGCTGCCAGCGTCCAGGTTGCTGCCGGTGATGTTGACGATGGTGCCCCCAGATACAGGCCCCCGACTGGGCTTTAAACTCAACAACCTGGGGATCTGTGGAAAACAAGGTCAAAGCGATCAATGGGAATTATTGCTATGTACACACAACACATGAACGCAGATAACGGTTCCATTCCTCCATTTGAAATCAGATTATCATCTCCATTTTCTCAGAACTCCAATTGCACTTTTCACCCACGAATCATATAATCCAATTTCTGACATCTGACTGAAGCATAAAAGCCATTAATGTTTATATGAAAGTGATAACCGGTATAAAACCGCTCTATAATGGTAAAAACTGGAATGCGGTTCCATTGTGGTGGAATGCGGTTCCATTCCATTCATTATCAGTGTGTGCACTGTGGGTATGATAGACACAATGATAGGCGGCTGTAAAATCTGAGGTTAATAGTTAGTCTTTGCGGGCGTTGACTCAGCCCTCAGAGGGGTCAAGTGCCCACTGATATGACTAAGTACATAAGGATGGCTAGAAGGCCAAAGGGTTCACTATTTATTAAAGACACAACGATAAATCCAGACCCTTTCAGCGCCCCGAGTGGCAAAGTCTTTTAATTACACAGGCATGATTAGGACCATGACAGAGGAGCCGGCTGGTCATTGGAGGTTAGTTTTACGGCCGGTGATTTGTTGAGGTACTTACCACAAAGTAATAGTACTTAGATGACTTGGCCATGAACTCAGCCCGACACTCTCCGACACACACTTGGACGTTTCCAGCAAACTGGCTCCGTTCTGCTTTTCCCATTTCACACACAATCCTGTAACATACACACACACACACATTTGTTTTTATTTGTTTAACCCTACCTCTAAACTAGTCTTCCTTTATATTCTTCATCACTATCATAATAACATATGCATAAGCCTTAAAGATAAAAGCGAATCTTCTTCCTTATTTTCTGACAGGTGTCACGCTTTATCATGCACCATGGTGAGAAGCTTATGGCAGTGTCCAATAATTATTTTAATAATAACAAACTTGTGCTGGTGCAACCCAGAGGGGAGAAAACAGAGCTTGAGTACATGAGTACATAAGTACATGAGTAAAACAGAGCTACTCGCTTGTGGGCCCAGTAACTTTAGTACGAACTGCAACATTACGTTTATTGAACAAAATCTGAACATGTCTAAACATTTTGATAGATGGCGTTTCATAAAGCTTAAAAATATTTATGATACATTTGGTCAATTCACCTGTCATTGGCAGTTGAGACCAGCAGTTATTTTTGGACCCTGGCTGGTGTTTCGTAACGTTAAAGTAACCACTTACTGTTCTGCAGGAATGTAACCCTCGGGTACTGGAGTGCACTCAACGTCTGCCACCTTTACATGGTCCTTAATCTCACTGAAGTCCAACCCCAGGTTCTCACCACGGATGGTCACCAGTGTCCCACCCTCCCGCGGTCCTCGAAGCGGAGTTATCTGTACAACAGGTTGCCATGGGGACACAGGAAAGCGTTTTATCCAATCATTCCATTAAAATAATGAACAACACGAACAGCTCCCACCCCCCTCTATCATCTCCATCATTGGTACGAGCCAACAGGAAGCAGAGAATGACTCAGCAACAATCCCCATCATGCACCTGCAGGAGTCAGTGAGCGCTAGGGAAGGGCAGCAGTGGGAGAAGCTGTGAGCGATTTGGTTCAGCGGGATAATTGGGCCGTTCTCTGTCAGGGAAGCAAAGCCTGTGCGCTTATGGTGAATAATGATCAGCCGCACAACCAGCTGAGTCCTGCCTATAGCAAAACAAAGCCATGCTAATTTGTGAACACAGACTCGGCATCTAGGAAAAATATGCAGACACCAGCATGTAAAATCACAGGCTGCTAAGACTGAAATATAAACACGGGCTTGTGGAAGTATGTTTTTTTCATCAGTGCGTGTCAGGTGATCAAACACCTTTTGTTCTTTGCTCCTGGGCTTCTGTGAAGCACCAACATCCATCTGATTGGACTTCATGTGTGTTTAATATGCTAAATATGTGCTAGCCTTCACGATTTTGTTGGTGCCGTACTATTAAAACAAGAAACACTCTGCTGTTGTTTTAATAGACTTACTGTTAAGTGAAGGCATTTACGTGCATTACTGGCAATTTATGCGGCATTCAGCAGAAATCTCATGATGTGAAGACTGGGGTACTTACTGAGGTACACCAGAACAAGAACCATTTAGACATACTGTCACAAAACCAGCCAGCCAATGAGAATGAACTGTTCTCCCTGTGCTCTGATTCGATTGGTGGGGTCTTGAAACTAACCTGCTGATGATGAAACTACAGCCTATGGCCATTGACAGCTACACCAGTCGAGCAACTACTATTGAGATGAATGTTAATGGATATATAAACTCTAAGTATTATAGACTTCCTTAAAATAAGTCAAACCCAACCAGCCAATCAGATTAGACTACACTTTTACTGCCCTGTTTTGATTGGTGAAGCCTGCTTAACGTTAATATATGAAGGAGGAAATAAGAGTGTAAAAACCAGTAAGCAGTTTATTACTGGAGTGCATTTAAAAATAAATGTCATGATTTGAGTAATACAGGTCATTGTTTAGTTTAAATTGCATGAGATGAACAGCTGCAAGTTTTGATTGAGCGTTTAGCCATCAACACTATAAAGCGAGCCTATCAAACACATTTTGACAGTCTTGACCCACATGTCTTCAGAGTGTACCTGAGGTCTGTTTGACTGAGTGTATTGACAGCTGGGCTATTAGGCTAGATATAGGACACCCATTTCTCATCTCTGCTAATCGAGGAGCCATCGAATCCAAGAGGGAGACATGGACATGGTTAACATCAAGGCTCTGTCATTATTTCCTGCCAGATAATGATCCGACATTAGGTCAGAGACCTCATTAGCAGCCTGGTGAGAGGTAATTTCCCTTTAACCCATCACATGTATGCTGACCTTAGCTGAGATGTTTAAGTTTTCCTCAGGTTCTTAATTTCTTTCAAAGCACGGCTGGAATATTGACATTCCAAGACCCCTCACTGTGACTTTTAAACACGCTCTGCTTGGCCAAAACATTTCGAAGAACATTATGGTGCAGTCATAATTAATATCTCTATTAATCCAGTGTAAACCTATATACTGTATAAACTTATCTTACAATGCCCTTAGCCCAGCTAACACAAAACATGCTTAGAACATTGGCTAATGCTCTCTAAACATTTTTTTAAAGTTAGCGAAAGCGTTCTTGCGGTACTGTTAGTAAAATGTCTTTCCAACCTTATATATCATATATTATACGTTTTAAAAATTAAAATAATAAAAAAATATGTTCAAAAATAATGTTAATATGTCTAAAGAATTGGACGTTTTCAACAATCCTAATGTTTTTAATGTTTTTTGTTACTTAATGGAAATGTTAGGCAAACATTCTTACAACCTAAAATTAACTCATGGACTTTACATTAGCTCTGGGGGGGCTTGTTTTTGAGTATTATGGTATGAACTATTTACTCAAAATAGGTTTTCATTGCAGGCATTTGTGAAATAACAGAGCCACCCCGATACATTACTGAAAAGAGATGTTACTGTTAAGAGAATGGAGCAAGACTATAAATGAGTGTGTAGGAGAGAAAGACTGCAGTCTCTTTTCATTAGGAGATAGAGAGTTGATTAGATTTGTGACTTTGACAAGCTAATTGACGGTTGTTCGTGTAAAAACACTTAATCACCATCCACTTCAACGTCAGCTAAAGATTCTTCGCCTGCGATGTCACAGTTGTCGAGTGCATTAGAATACATTATGACCTGTGGGCCGATCAATTGAAGAAAGACAGTGAGAGTGATAATCAGAAAGAGAGAGAGATTATGAGGAGAAACCTTCTCACATTACCACATTAATTGGTAATTAGAACCTTAGCTACAATTAACACACTGGAATGTTTAAAGTGAACAAAGTTTAATGCGTTGTGTATTTGTACACAAACTTTTAGATTTCCTAGTGGCTAATGATAAAATTGTTTAAAAATAGCTCACAGACCCTGACAGCAGGACAGTGGAGGTGGACTGTTTTGACCTGCGCCGGTAAGCAACCATTCAGCCACACCTCAGCGATTTCTCATGCCAACAGGTTTCAAAATGTGATTAATAAGCTTCTGGCACATCTGCTGTCAATCACAGCCTGCAGTCCTCAAACAGGCCGTGTGCCCTCTTTGCTTGATGTTCATCAATCATTTTGATGGTGCACTGTGGAGTGTGGTGTTGGAGGTGCAGATGTTGCTCCTCACCTCCATCCCTTTACTTTTCCTCACTAATCTTTCAACCAAGGTCACATGTCATCATAACTCCTACTCCAATACACACTTTTGGCTTCTCTCTCTCTCTCTCTCTCTCTCTCTCTCTCTCTCTCTCTCTCTCCTCATGTTCATCTCTACAGTAATAGTTTTCCGTAAAACACGTTATTAGAAAAATCTAAAAACAGAAGCAGCTTCTCAGCTACTGGTCTCAGAATTTTGGAGCTCCCTGTATATAATAATATACAGTAATTTGTGGTGTGTGTTCTGGTGCACGGGTTTACCTTTGTGATTTTGGGGTGCGTGCACTTGCTGTTGATGCCATTGTGCTGGAGCCACATGCTCTGGGGGTGAGGACAGTGCTGTTTCAGAGAGCAGCGGTTCTCTCCCTTACACCACACACAGTTGAACAGAGGGTCCGCCTTCAGACACAGCCCGCAGCTCTCCCGTCGCGCGTCACACTTGTACAGGTGCACTGAGGGTACAGAGAGGGCAAAGGTCAAGTCAGATAGGACATGGATCAAAGCAAAATGGATCCTTGTATGTGAACAACGTATACAACCAAATTTACTTTGTTTTAACATGTTCAAAGAAATTAAAAAATAGGGCGAGACTCAATTTTATCCACCAGGAAGCGACTGGATTGTAAAAAAGTGGGCGGGGCATAGCTGTCAGATAAACAATCATTTAAAATGTGGAACAAATTATTTCATTTTGAAAAGGTTACGTTCCTTCATTGGAATAACCAATTTATCATTACAATGAGAGACATTAAGAAAGTAACGCCTGTAACGAATATACAGTAAATAGCAGAAATGGACCAAATCGTTCCTAAAACAATGCAGGAAATGTAAAAGAACAGAATCCACATATTGTCATCTCCTAATTACTCTTTCCCTTCTGAAGCACTGAACTTTATCGCTCCTCTTCTACACGGTACAGCAGTACTATATTTCATCTCCATCGCAACCAGACAGGCATTTTTAATTGCTATTAGATGCTTGTATGATCTGTCCGTCAGCTGATCCCCCAGTGAGTGGCAGGAGAAGACTCACATACTCTACTTCCTCTGTTAAATGAGTCTAACCTTCACACAGATGAATAAAAACTGCTTCATTAACACACAATCATACAATGAGGAGAGCGTCTTAGTTTTTATTTAACTTGAGGCACGGTTAACTTTAATGCCATTTAATAGCAATGAAACTGTATTTGTAATATTTGATTGGTTTTTTTTTTTCAAATGGCCAGAGAATCTTGTTAAAAATATTTTCTTAATATTCTTGCTTTGTTTTCCCGAAAAAACATCCTTTAAACAAGATCAATTTACTTCGAAAGCAAATCTGTGTAAAATAATACGACTTTTTCTGAGATCTTATTTCTCGTACCCCGTTGGCAAATATTTTTTCTGTGTTAAGCATAAATCTCCCTCAATTTTGTTAGACTTTTGTTTGGTGTATTTAATTCTAAGACCCAGATTCTCAAAGCTGAAACAGCCAATGTGTTTTCTACATTGATTTCAGCTTCTATTGGGTTCAGGGTCTGTTTATTATGTCTGCTTTAGAAGCCAATGCATCAGTCTCTTTCTCTCTTTCTATCTGTCGCTCTTTCTTTTCAGCAGGTGCCTGTTGGCTAAAGAACAGCTGCTTTACACTGCAGGACTCTGACTGGCTGTCAAACAGGTGGGCAGGCGCACAGGTTCACCCGAACACTTAAAGACTGGATCTAATTGTGACAGCACACCTCTAACCTGCTGTCTAGGCAAAGAAAGTGAAGACAAAGTGTGAACATGAGATTTTAGCTCTGTTTCCAAACTTAGTGAGCTGCCCGCTGCATACTGCCTACATAGACAGCATCCTACCCATCATGAAACCTGATTTATTTGGAGCGCACTGCATAGGCAGCAACTCCGGGCACCACGCTTTCAATAAAGTTTGATGTTATAAAATAAACCATAAAAATACAAAGCACACACACAAATGCTGTAATTTTTACTACATTCAGCTATTCTCATAACTTATACTGCACTGAATAAAATGTATGTTTATTTATACAATATTTAACGATCCAATTATTGTCACAATGCATTATGGGATGGCAAAATACCAGCCTTTCCATCACAAGCGCACCTGGTGATGCATTAAAATGCTGCCTCGAGGTTTTGGAACAAAGTGATTGTGGAGACAAGTTAAAACAGGAAGTAACGCAAGAAAATGAGAGAAAGAGATGAGACACAAGAAAGATGAGACACAAGCCGAAACGGATGCTTAATGCTGTAAACTCCAGCCAGTGTGTCAAGGGAAGGATGTTGCTGGCCTGTTGCCATGGAGACTGAATCCAGGGGTAGCAACAAAGATGTCGGATCAGAGGTCTCACCTTTGTTTTGGGCCGGGTTGTCAATGCTGAAGTCTCCGTTCCAGATGACTGTCAGATCCACAGGGAGGCTACTCATCTCCATCCCATCATACGAGTACTGTAGCCATGGGAACAAAGGTAGAACGACAGAGCGAGAGATAGAGAGAGAGCACATTTACTAGTTGTGTTCAGCAGACAGAGCACTTTTATCATTCATGGCAGGTTCATCCTCGGGTAACTCATCACAGCACAGAATGGAGCTCTGCAGTCCCAACACTTCTGGGACAACAAGCACACACTAAGTATTCACAACAGAATGCACTTGTGACTAAAACAAGGCGCTCCCTAAACAAATTTGTGCTTTTATGACATCTGTTTTTGTTGCTTTAAATTCTGCACCTTGTTTCTGTGAGTCCCCTGAAGTGTACAGAAAAATACACGCTCAAACATTTCTGGGAATCCGCTCATACCTTCACACACAAACATACACACACACACACTTACCGATGTATTCTGGCACTGAACACTGGAGCTGTTGAAACGGAGGGCGGGAACTCTCTGCTCCACACCCTGTATGGTAAGCACACACTCGTACCCACGCTGGCCCGACTGTGGCTGAGGCAGGTTCTTGGCTCTCAGGGTGATGGGCTTCACCACATTTACTGGTACCAGGATATGATCTGCTGGCAGCAGCTGAGGACATTCCTATGAGGAGAAACAAGAATAAAACTTAAGCCTACGGAAGTATCAGGAGAACATGAAACATTTTTGTAAACCAATGTTCAGAGATCCTTTAATAAGGCACATTACTGGACAAAATCTAGCTTCATACAGACAGATCAGTGATTAGATTTAAGCTTAAGCACAA
>JAZGTJ010001389.1:29050-57377 GCA_036877575.1 Botia almorhae | reverse complement strand
AATTCTGAGATGTTTGACGTTAAAAGCTCCGTGGACAGAACAGCCATGAGATGGTCAAGGTTGTACACACACAGAGGAAAGGAGGCAACCCTGATCTTACAGTTCACGGTCCCTTTATAGCAACAAACTCTGGCAGACAGTTCCGCACGCTTGCCTTGTTCTAGATTAAAAATCAGTTTGAAGCTTTGAGGTTTCATTGATCCTGGCTTTGAAATGTGACAGAAAATAGCTAGACAAATGATCAGAAGAGCCAAAATCAGTTTTTGAGATTCAGATTTTTAATAACTGACGATATATTTTTTGTCAAGGCTTTTGTAAAAAGATAAAAGAGGCAGAATTAACTTCCTCTTGGTTTGATGTTCTTTTCAGATCTTTTTATCAGGTTGCCAAAGTAAAGATTGGAAGGATCTCCTGCCCAGCCTTTAATAGACGTTACCTACTAAATTTTTCTAGAAGTTTCCCTGTTCTAGGAATTTACACTCAATCCGTTTCAACACTGAAACGCGATGTACAAACAACATACTGTATGTACCATTAATACTGTATGTACCATTAATACTGTATGTACCATTAATACTGTATGTACCATTAATACTGTATGTACCATTAAAGCATGTTTTATGGGTTCACATGTATTTGAATCGTATCGTCGCTATGCCACTATGAGCACAGTCTTGCTAATGGTTTCAGCTATTATCTGCGTTAGTGCAAGTCTACATCCACGACACATAATTACTTTTTTCAGTGCCTTACAGAGGGTCTAAAACAGGAACTGCCATAATACAGAAGCTATATTTCGGCGCAGTGTGATTAATACAAGTATGACCATCAATTTCTTGCAGAATAGCGAAGTGTCACCCGGCAACATTCATCTGCAGTGAATAGCAAAAACTCTGTGTTCAAGTTTAAATCATCCATCCTCACAAAAATGACCATGTCTGTTACATTCCTCAGTCTTTAACTTCATTTACAACCTCTTTCACAAAAACCATATTGAGCTACACAGTGGTTATTACACCAGACACCTCGGGCTGAGAAAACCCACCTACACATTAACCTTTAACAACGAGTGCCTCATGTACAACGAAACACATAAATACAATTAAAGACGGGAAATTAAATCAATTAAAATCAAGACACAATTACAACAAGATTGAATATAATTATCTAATAATTATTTGCACTAATAATATGAAGGACTATGGAATGACCCCATTTATATAGACAAGTAAACATATGTAGTATATATGTGTGTGCAGTATAATGTATGTATGCCCCAATTTTCCCCATAAAACTACAGTTGAGTTTTTTTTCATGTCCTGCTTTTATTCAAAACAGCAGTGGCTAATTATATAAGCAGTCAATAAGTAGCAGCATGGTGAAAAGTGGCTATCTCAAAAACTTACCAGTCTATGAATGGAACCAATCATTTGATGAGTCAAACCACTCCAGCACTGCAAGACAGATTTTAATTGGATTCGGTTGTAATAAAATAATTTGAAGCTATAAAAAAGTCAGGCCAGGCAAAAGGTTTGCCTTAAAATGAAAGAATCTTTGTTCTTATAGATCAAGGCCAACTTATAAGACACAAAGCAGCCTTGCAGGACACACACACACACACACACAATATCTGTCATGTTCGCTGTAATCCATTGTGCCGTTGAGAGATTATTGGTAGCTATGTCATTGATTTATTTTAAGACTGTTTGTGCTGTAATGTTTCTATGGGTATTGAGTGTTTACCCCTCCGTACAGAACCTGAGGGTGGATTTTGACTCAATACTGTTTAAAGCTTCTGTCACTCATCTCGACCTGGAAATAGTTGCTTTGCTCCATCTCACACTGGTGCAGGTGAGATTCTGCTAATGTTATTTCATGTCTTCCTAAACGTTTATACTGCAGGTTGCTTACAATGGTGTTGGATATTCCTGCCAACTTAAGAATACAATTTTTAATTAATCTCTTTTATATGATATTTACATTTACATTTAGTCATTTAGCTGACGCTTTTATCCAAAGCGACTTACAAATGAGGACAAGGAAGCAACTTCAATTACAATAAGAGGCAACAATGAATAAGTGCTATAGACAGGTCTCAGGTATTTCAACACAGTATGAGAAGGATTTATTTTTTATTTAAGAAGTAGAAGTAGGGGTGTGTTAGTAAATTAGTCAAGAAAGTGAAGACGAAAAAGATGAGTTTTTAGTTGTTTTCTTAAAAATGGCTAATGGCTAATGGCTAAAGAGTGATTTCTTCCCTCGTTGGGATGGAACCACAAGGCGACGGTCGTTAGCTGAACGCAAGTTTCTGGTGGGCACATAAGTGAGAAGTGAGAGCAGGTAGGGAGGTGCGGATCCAGTAGTCGCCTTGAAGGCAAACATCAGAGCCTTAAATCTAATGCGAACAGCTATTGGTAGCCAGTGCAACTGGATGAACAGTGGCGTGACGTGTGCTTTTTTATTTGATATATAACGCTAAAAACGTTCTACTAACATCACTGCAAGAACATTTTTGACAACTTTGAGGGACCTTTTAGAGAATGTTCCCTGTAATTGGGTAGTTCCAGCTTTGTCTGCTGGAAGGCAGATTGGACCTTCCAAAGGGAGAGGCCAGTTTTCTGTCAGATCATGAATCCTTTTTTGTTTTCTTGGCATTTTTTAGGAGAATTATCGGTTTATGCAAAAGCTATAATCTTGACAACAGGTGGCCGGATCTGATCCAGTTTTAATTAGGGCCAAAGAAAGCACTGGCAGCGTAATTCTGGCCGTTTTAAAATATCAGCGTAACATTTTTCTCTGATTGCTCTGTTCTGTCTGACAGAATCTGTGTGACACGCGAGTTACCGTGGCTCTCGCGAATGGCGGTTAAAGATGTCAGAAACCACACTAAACGTTCATGCCGGTTAGTTCCCAGTAGGAAACTAAATGGGGCAAATACAATGGGGCACTTTCAGGCTTCTCACTGTTATAATAATGGCCTTTCACATTTCTCTGCGAAACCAGAAAAATCTGCTATAATAACTCCTACGTTAAAAACAACTTGAATATCTGAGAGACAGAGCGATAAGAAGCTACAAATGGGCCTTTATAGACCCTTCTGCCTATATTGTTTTCACATACATCTTGGATTTCAGATATAATACCTTGAAATAACACAACTGTTTATTTATACGAATGGGATCCATAGCCATTTAAGGTCCATATTAAACCAAATGTACGTATTACTGTTGTATTACCATTGAGAGTTCACGTTACACCAAAATTGAAATCCTTTTGATAAATAACTGGTGTACAGTTTAAATTTTTATAGACAAATAAACCAATAAACAGTGTTATGGGTCTCTGGGCTCCAGATGTTTTCTGAAGGTCAACAGGAAGGATTTTAACCTTCAGCTGATAAACATGGCCTTGAACAGCCAGGACTGTTTGTGTGTTTTTTGTGTGGAAGGTTTAGTCACCCATCTAAAACATGCTTGAGGCAACAACTGCTTTAAAGAATTCGGACACCCAAAGCGAAAGGAAATCTTCGAAAGATCCAGTACGGTTGTTTGTATTCACTTTGTACTGCCTAACAAAATATTTATTAATATTAATACATAATTTGTTAATATTAAACAGGAAAAAAGTTCCTGATTTTAGTGTTTAGCCTTAATTGACTGAAATAGCTCCTAAAAATGCAGGGATAGTTTTTAAATGTCTTTCTAAAACAACCCCAGGGAACATTCTCAGAACGTTGGCATATAACATATGCTCAATGCTATCAAAAACGATCTTGCAGAAATGTAAAACTTTTTTAACGTTATTCGTAAGTTGCTAAAACTCTTTAAGAATTAAGTGTTTGAATAACATTCTTATAACCAAGCAAGTTCCTAGAACATTCAAAATAACATTTTGGTTACTTAATAGAAACGTTAGAGAAATATTCTTGCAACCTAAAATTGTTAGCTGGGATACCTATAATTTCCATCTTAAGAGTTTTTAGACACAAGCATTTGGTAAGTTTTACTTTGGAACACGTTTGTTGACTCCAAAATTAAACTGTTCTGTTCCCATTTACACCATTAAACGGTCTCTATCAAACGTAGAGGAAGGAATAATTTTTCTACATTTTGATGGTTGAACCACATTAACACTGACACAAAACAAAACTTTAAAAAACAAATCCGCTGATCTATTCCACCCACCATTTGTCATAATGACAGTTTTTGACAAATATGTTTACTTCTCGTCTGTGGAAATCCCTGAGGTTCGTGATCAGTTGAAAGAGTTGTTTCTCAAAGGAATGAAGTTGCATTTATATGATGTAATTTTCTTTTACATTTGCACAAGCTGAATAATTTAATCCACCATATGTTCCGCTGCTGTTTACAGATCACAGAAAATGTTTTTGCATACATACCATCCCTGCCAAAGACACGACAGGTTGTGTAGATAAATAGCCACATGGAACATGTTCTTGCTATTTCATTAACGTTGTCCTTCAGCTTTCTATGCTGATCTGATTTCATTTATGCAACACATCAGCAAAACTAAGTGCCACGTTTTTGTATTCGCATAATGTAACGGTTGTTCCAGTGTTTCTGAGAAATAGACCCGCGCCTTAATAACAGCTCCAGTTTATGACACAGAATTGTAATGCGTACACAACTATATGCGTTTCAGTTTAACTCATCTCTATTGCACAGTATAATGTCATTTCTTTCTTTCTGTCAGTGCAGTGGAGTGCTGACAAATGCAATAGCATTTAATTTCAACAAACACGGGCTACAGGCCCAATGTGAATGAGTTTCAGAGGCTTATTGGGGTAAAGGATCTTTATGCCCCACCCACAGACTAAAAGCTAAGGTTTGTCCGCAAAGTCGCTACATTTGACGCTAGTCACTTTTTTAAAATAAGTTGCTAAGACAGTATGAAAAGTAGTATTAGTCACTAAATCTGGTCAAAAAGCATAAAACTAATCAAAAATGGTATCCACATGTTAATGGGTTAAAAATGATCAAAAACAGTTACTGGGCAAATAGACAGATTACTGTTCAACACTTCCCAACAATGTCCCTACCTTTCCCGATTTCCAAAGGAAAATCTATAATAATCATTTATAATTTGAGCGTTTAGGTCCGATGTCCCGGGAAATGTCAGTCTGGCTTTATTTGCCTTAAGCCTACACGATGAAAAGTACGTAAAGTAGCCTTTACATTTAAACAGAGATGGAGGTGAAGAGATGAAAGTTACGTGTTGCATTTTAAAAATAAGGGCAAAGCTAAAACGACAAACGTTTGATGATGGCTGAATGCTTTCAAGCAGCACTCTGCTATATTATTGTCACCCAATCCATGCATCATCAAATGGCATCCGCTTATCTCTGGGTTACCCCTTGTGGCTGATATTACACTCGGCTCATTCGTCACTTTGACAATGGGACGTGTCAGGAGCATTGCATTATGGGATACTCTGACCAGCGCAGTGCGCTTTGTTGAATAATGACAATACGGCAGCTTTAATATTTGATGAACCCGGAATGAACCTCATAAATGTGTTTGATGGGCATCAATCTCATTACTTTTTGTATCTATGATATATTTTAATATACATTTCCCTCAATATTAAATTACACAGATAGGAAAATAAAGCAGTGACAAAGCCAAACGAACAACACTGGCCGTGCAACTGACGATTTTAATATTTTATTGACTGTTGCGATGAAAACATTTTAAGCAGCAATCTTTTCTGTGATTGGCTGACAGAAAGCCACCTGCGGCCAAAGGGCGGGAAAATGCGGAACTCTGAACAACGTCACGTCGCCCAGGTTACAAGAAAGCTTTATATGCTAAGAACAAGCTGAAAAGAAATCCATGTTCTTATATATGAAAACAGCTCTGATTATTCAAGTGTAAGATCCAAACAAAAAACACATTCTTCAGAAGCAGCTGGGGACGTCATATTGCTTCAGTGCAGCAAACTGCCACAGGAATAAAAATGAAGATCGATTACAAAAACAACTAAGGCACTGCCTACAGGTGCAGGGCTACTCGAAACTGTGTACACTCTGGGAAAATACTGTTTAGAAACAAAGGAAGAAAATCTGATCCCAGAAGATGCTTCTAAGTGTCTATTAAAGGATAAATCGATTAAAAGATTCTTCAAAATAATACTGCAGAAAGGATTCAAATGCCTCAAAAACAAAACAGTCTCTTCTTAAAAAAGCTTAAAATAAGAATACATTTAAAACCTAAACTAAAAATACAGTCTGATATTATCTTTATTCTCTCTTCAGTGAAAAGGCACAAACAGGGAGCAGCTACAAACCTGCAGCAGTGAAAAACTTTAAAGAGGTTTTCAGCAGGGATCAAGCGCATGCGCAGTCACGCGCACACATGCATGCGCACAGTCGGTCGCGCACAGTCGGTCACGCACATTTTTGCTACCATGGGCCCACCAGTTCTGGCATTGTTGAGCAGCCAATAGCAGGTTTAAAGCATGTGTTTATCAATACTGTAGTTGCTGTAGTCTAATTAGAAAAGGCACATAGATGAAATGTTAAAGCAATTTGTCATAGCTAGGCTATTACACCACCACAATGGCACTGTGTAGTTTGATGAAATATCAACTACATTAAATTACGTCTTGGCACACATACAATTGGTCCTTCTGTTCTTCCTTTAGCAATCCATCCTAACACCGGAATGTTTACATACTTCATTTCCTCTTGAAATTCTGTTGTGCTTCTTCAATTTTACTGAAATTAGAACCCTTCATTTCGGCTAGTCAGCAAACCGTTAATATGTTTCCTAATAAAAAAAGCTACATCTAGGTCAAAACACAAAGCAAAACATAAATCTCCCTTGTTATAATGCAGTAACCCAAACAATACTCCTAAAATAAAAGGGACTGTAAATTGTGCAGCATTATTCTATATTTGGCTTTATTTTTCGGCCTGTTTGGCTGTTGGAGTGGTGCATTGTGGGTACTGTAGTTCCTCTGCAGATATGCTGCAAAAGGCAGGCTGTAGCTCCCCCTGCTGGCCTACTGTGGTATATTACATGCACTCAAACTCATCGATTCGCTGTTTGGTGTTTCCAGAGCGGATCTGACGAAGTGTCTTGTACTTGTCGCGTCCTGCTCGTACATTGTCTGCGTGGATGATGTCGTTCTGGGTCTTCTTGGTCTCATCCCGGGCGTTGGCGAGCTCAGAAGTAAGAGCCTGTGAGAAAGAGAGAGACTTGTGAGGACTTTTGAGAGTTCCTTCATGTCTGCATATGTGTGAAGCAGATTTCTCTCTCACCAGCAGATGTTTCTGCACTCGTTCATTCTTCTCGGCCTCCGTCATGCGCTCCTCCTCGCTCCGGTCCTTATGAACCCCAGCGGAGGTGAGTTCAGCGCTGGCCTCCGCGCTGCTCTCGTCACCCTCGTCGTTATCGTTTTCGCCATGCATGGGCTCTGCCACGTGGGTCGCCATCACTTTGTTTTTCAGCTCCTCTTTTGTCTTCTCCAGGTCCTCCTGCACCACCATGGCCTGCAAGAGACAGAGTACTGTATCAACACACAAAATCACACAACACTAGCTTCTCTTAGCCTTACACCATGTTTAGGTCTGAGAAATATATCAATTACTTTTGACAGAACAAATATTAGAGCATTCCTGTAGATCAAACATCAAAGCATGCTGCTAACAACTCTAGGTCCATGGGTTCAACTCCAAGGGAACGCAATTTTGGAAAAATGCGAATCTATACAAAAACAAATCTACACATGAAAGTATTAAGGGGCTCCAGTTTTAATTATGTGATTGGCTGTAATTCTGCTGCTTTTTTTGCTTTCAGTAAAAACAAAAAGATCTCTGACTGTTTCTAAGAAGCTGTAAGGCATCCACTGGAACCAGTAACCATGTTTACCTTATTCTGCCATTCTGTTGCTTCTTCCTCTTTCTTCTTTTTGGCGTCTTCGAGCATTGAGATCTTTGAGGTTAACTCTGCCAGTTCAGTGGCCTGTGTAAACACGTAAACAGACACAAACGTTCTCAGAGATGCAAGGGAACACATGTAATTGTGGTTGTCCAACATTCTGTGGTTAGATGATGTTTGGTTCTCGTGGAAACTTCAAATTGTATTTTTTGTTGCTAAGGTTACAGCTGATTAAATTCTGCGGATTACCACAGCAACCTACTGCATGTGGAGTCATTGTATAGGTGTTGTTGTGAGGTTGTCATGGTGATAAGAATTTTGCTGCCATGGTGGCTGGCATTGTATAACTTGGTTGCCATGGTGACTGACCAGATGCTCCTGGTTCTTCATCTGGTTCTCAGACTGTTGCAACAGAGCCGTTTTGGCCTCCTCCACCAGACGGCGCTCTCTCTCCAGACGCTCCGCCTCCTCTTGGGCACGTTTACGCTCCTGTTCCAACTCTAGCGCCCTGCGGGTCTGCTCCTCCAGCTCTGCACACACACACACACAATTTTAGATTATTGATTATTATTAATAATAGATAATAATAAATGTAAAAAATACAAGCAGCAAGTCTCTCTCCATCCAACTTGCCTTGCTGAGCTTTTCTGGTTTGTTCCTCTATCAGTTTGAGTCTCTCCATCAGCTCCTCCTTTTCCTTCTCAATCTTCTCCTTCTCCTTTTCTGCTTGCTCCCTCTTCTTACGTTCATTCTCCAGCAGGGCCCTACAACATGAGCATGTGTGTGTGTATATAAGATTAAACATACAAACAGACAGAAATGTGCCCTTCCAGGCATTGTGAAACACACAACTACAAACAATGGACCAATCTAAACATTCAGCAAATCATTTATCAACATATATTTATATGCACATCTCAAAACATACTTTAGATAATTAGGGAACTAGGATACCAACATCCCTTTCTGTGGACCAGCATCCTAAACACAACATATACTGGCGACCAATAATGATTACCAGTGTTGTCTTAGACAGACCTCATCAAACGCTCAATCAAGAATCTGTGTGTGTGTGTGTGTGTTTCTCTCTCACTGTTTCCCTCACCTTTCCATCTTCTTGTGATTCTTCTCTTCCTTGGCCTGGGCCTTCATTTGCTGGACCTCGATGGTGTCTGGTTTACGACGTCTCATGTAAAGCTCATGGTTTCCCATGCAAAGGGCCAGAATTCGCTTATTAATGCGCAAACGCTGGGCATAGAACACAAAGTCCTGTAGAGACAAGGAACATTACAAACCTATATCGAGTTGCAAAGCATGTTGCTAAACTAATGATGAGATACTCTGGTAGACATAAAAATACACAGCCCAAACAAAAACTGGGTACAATTGTCTTTCAAGAGCTGTTAGTGATGTCATTGTTTAGAATTCTTTCAGATTTAGCCACTAAATTAGACACACCCCCAAAACATTCACAGACATGCCTGCAGACTGTTGTGAAGGTGAGTGCTGAACCCTTGAACTTAAACCACTGATAAGATTAACGTGGATATCTAGACTCTCTTGTGTGTCTGTGGTGACGACAAACAGATAGACGTGCTGCTACAATAAGAAAAGCTTTCATATGTGTATTTACTGTGAATACTGTGATTTTACCATTCTTCAATTCCCATAATCAAACATTACACACACACACACACATACACACATACACACATACACACACACACACACATACACACACACACACATACACACACACACACACACACACACACACACATAAAAGCATTCCTCTTGTCTAGACCCTATTCACACAGAATTTAGACAGAAAAATCTTAAGCTGGTTCTAAACGGTTTAAACTGGTCAACCTGAGGTTTAGCAGATTTAGTTGACTGACCAGGTGGTCCCCCAGCTTGACCAGCTGTCAAGTGCACAAAAACGAAGACACTAAGACTGGCAAACCAGCAAAGTTATTGTTTTTTAACAGGGGTAGTGGGTGAATGTTTGTGTGACCTACCGGGGCTTTTTTATCAATAGGTTTGATGACAAACTTCTTATCGTTGAAGGAAATGTTTCTGATCTCACTCCAGGGGAAACCAATTTTAGGCGTCATCCTAAAAAAAAAAATTTAAAAAGAAAGAGGGTGAATCTGTCTTCTGTTTGTAGCCCAGTAACAAATACCAGTTTAATTTGCTATTCATTACAGTCTGGGCACACTTCTGAAGCACTGAAATTAAAGCTATACTTGGATATAAACATACAAACGTTTCCCTAGCTGACAGGGAATGTTCTCAGAACATTGGCTAACGTTCCCTAAAAATTCTCTCAAAGTTTTCTAAAATGATCTTGCAGTAACGTTAGTAAAATGTTTTTAAGTGTTACACTTTATTCTTAAATTGTTAGTGGAACGTTTAAAAGTGTTACAGAATTTAAAAAAAGCTGAATAATGTTCTTATAACCAAGCAATAACATTAACACGACATCTAAAAAATGGACCTTTTGTCCAAGTGTCTACGACATTCAAAATAACTTTAACCTTTAACGTTGTTGTTACTTAATGGAAACGTTATGGTAACTTTGTTAGCTGGGTCTCATCGTACTTGTCGTTCTGCTCGTAGATGTTGAGTCCCAGGGCATCCACTCCCAGCCAGAGCTCTGATCCTTTCTTGTTCTTAATGCTGAAGTAATTCACACCATACATCTCCAGGTCCTGAGCTATCTTCAGATACTCCATCATGGAGTCCTCTCTGAAACACAGATACGCGTTATCGGCCAGCCCGGTGTGCTTGATGGAGGAATGGCGAGGGCGCATTCCACCAGCTGTGAGCGTATGTGTCTGTACCTCAACATGCCCTTGTGCTCCTCATGCCAGACCTGAATTCTTTCCTCCCATTGCTCCTTACTCAGCTTGTGCTGCTCCAGAACTCTGCAGAACAAAGACAGTAACATCTTGAGCATGTTTTCTTGCCGACACTTTTTAAATAAAGCCCTTCTGAGGACTCGCATGTCCACACACACCTCTGAGGAAGCAGCTTCTCGCTGGACAGGTATCCAGGAGCGTGAACATCTTTGTTGTAGTCGGCGTATTTGGCCTGCACTGCGTAAGACGCCAGCAGCACTGCAGTTTCCGGGGGGCAGTAGATATCATCGTTCAAAATGCCCTCCTTTACCTGAAACAAAGAAGCAATGGAAGACTTCTAAAAGAGCTGTTTTAATGTTGACTTTAAGGTGCAATTCTCCTGCTGACCACCAGATCGCACTAGATGTCATTTTAATCACCCAACATTTAGGTCAGTCCAATCTATTTGACATCTGTTCAGTGTAAATGTGCCCATGGTGACACCACAAGTTTTAAACAGTGTTGTCGTACATAAACCGGGTCTCAGGAAGCTACAGATCAGTAGAAAGTGTTCTGTAACCTTTTAACCGTGGGAATCAGTATGGACTTCAAAATGTGTGTCATATTGTATCCCCTAACCCTCACCCTACCCCTTACCCTAACCCTCACAGAAACCTTTCTGCTTTTTCATTTTAAAATACAGCATCGTTTAGTACATTTCATAATCAGTTTCCTCGTGGGGACCGCTGGCTTGTTCCCACAATGTAGGTGTGTGTGACTTTTATCATCCTCGTGGGGACATTTTGTCCCCACAGTGGTAGAAAAACAAGAACACACACACACACACACCTGAAGAAAGAATAGTCTTTGAGTCGCCTCTTGAATCAGCTCCTCTGAAACATCTTCAGGATAAAACTTTCCTCGGAATTTGAACAGCAAAGGACTCTCCTTGCGGACATCCTGAGCCGTAACCTAGGCAACAAGGAATGAAATAGTATTGGTCACCGCAGTATGACATGGCCATTCATTCGACAGCCTGCCAGCATTCATTATCTCCAGTGTCAATGACAGAGCTGTCATCAATTTTCCATCCATTCATTCATTCATTCTTTTCTGTTCATCTTTTCAATGAGAAAATGAAAAACAAAAGACTTTGGTTTTATTATCTAGACTTGTTTCTAATGCACTGGAAGTCTGAAAATCGCTGATGATTGTGGGAAATGAGCATTCAGGGACAGAGTCACGTGCTCACACACCACACACACACCACACACACACACACACACACACCTTCTTGTTGAGTTTAAGCCAGGTGGAGAAGCCTTTGGTGTCCTGGTACTGCAGCCCGAAGAACCAGACCTCTCTCAAGCCGATGGTTTTCACCACCTATAAACAGAAAAACACACACATGCACCTTAAAAACCATCGCAAAATAAACATTACAATACGCCTTTCTTCAATACAGTCTACAATATACATCATGACTTTGGTTGCTGACCCAGGCTGGTTTTCAAGCTGGTCTAGCTGGTAAACCAGCATGGTTTTTCAAACAAGTCAACCAGAAACCTGTTGGGAACACCAACATCACAAGAAGGGGACCTGAAACAACTGGGGGGGATGAACATCCCTGTCGATTACAACAGAAAATGCTTTTCACTTTACTTGAGCTGTGTGTGTGTGTGTGTGTGTGTGTGTGAGTGAGATGGAAAATATGAGATGTTGTGAAATTCTGGCTTACAGCTGAGGCCAACTAGCCTTAAAATGACGTAAGATTCTTAAACAGAGATAGAGAAAGTACGAGTGAGAGAGATGAGCCATTGCGAAGGCAGAGTCCAGGCGAGATGAAGGGATGGAGACGAGACAGCTGTGTTTATATATGATTTGTAAACAGAAAGGGTGACACAGCTGGCTTACATATGCTACCTGTCTCTGTCTCTTCTGATAATAGCTGCATGCTGTCTGTTTAAAGACTATACATTCACTTATACAGCTCCTGCTGCTCTATGACCTCACATACTGGTACTGTAAACTGTGGTATGTTTACTGTCATGTTCACTGTGGCACATATGTATCTTCACATACTTCCATTTCTGTGTTTTACAGAAAAACAACATTTAGCAAGACATGAGGCATAAACGTAACATTTATGGGTGAACTATTGATTTAAATTACACCTCATAAACTCATAACCCCTTCTAATCCCCAAACCTCAATCAAACGTAAGTCTAATTGCTGATGAAAACACGGGACTGAGTAACCTAAAGCACTACCTAAAGAATAAACTCTGTGGACGAGAAATTAAAAGCAGCTCAGAAACAAAGCTGTCCATTATCAAGTATTAGAAAGAGTGATTTTATAAAGGCAACGGACAGATTGACTAAAGCGAGGAAGAGGAGAAAATACAGGATTACGGTCTGAGGTGGAGGAAGGGTTAATTCCCTCTAAAAATAGACTTTCAGCACAGGACAAACACTTAATACACACACGGCTTTTCCAAGACTCGGCATTAAAAGACTCACATGCAACAAGAAAGGAGGAGATTATGTTTTTAAATTATAATAAAGCGATAAACACACACCTGGTCGAACAGCTGTTTGCCTGTAGTGCTGGGCTGGATGGCAAACTCCAGCTCTGCATCCATCGTAGTCACACGAACACTGATCTGGAAAACACAGAGAAAACAATATAAACTCAAGTGTAACATGAGCAAGTGAATGAAAATCTCATTGAAACCTGAAAATAAATATCAAGTCTTAAGATATTGAAATATTTCAAACAAAGAAACCATTATGCCATGAAATTCAGCACAATCTTTGGGTCAATAATTAAATAAGCAACTTCATAACGCCGGCCGCGTTAACGGTTTTGTAGAAAAGGTCGTGTTTACTTGCTTCTTATGAATAACACACACACATTAGGACATTACATGGATCATCAGGATTTGCATTAACTTGATGGTGCTTGTGCCACCCTCAAGTGCATGTTGTCATTAAAGAGAAGTAGACATGCCAAAGAAAACAAATATGAAAATCATGTACATATATATTAATCACATTTTCATTCAATTACATAACATTGTATTTAACGAGGCTAAATGGGCAAAGGAAATAACAAAATCCTTTTGTGATGGACAGATTTAATATCTTAACTGTTTGGAAAATCTTTGAACTCATCACAGACCACAATAAAATAATCATTATGTGTGTGTGTGTGTGTGTGTTAATCTTATCCAGACTTCCAGAGCTCGATCTGTCATGTTAAAATAGCAAGAGCATGGATTACAACAATAGAAGGAAACGACAAGAGGGAAGAATGGAAAAATATATCCCCCTTTTCTTTCTAACCCCATCCCTGCCTCCTGCTCAGAGGATACAGTGACCACACCTCCAGTAACCATGGAGACACACTAAGCAACATTCACTTCCTCTTAGCGGTACAATTACAACCAATCAGAGGACTCCTACTATTAATAACAGATTACTCAGCAGATGACATGATGCCCAAGGGTATGTCTCAACCAGCTTCCTGTTTTCTGCGATTTATTTAAATCATATTTGTTTTAATACCATTCTTAATGCCATTGGGTATGATCCATACACGTTTTGATTAATAAAATAAATAAAAAAATAACAATCATAAAACAATTCTATAGCAGCCCTTTGTTTATATAAAAGCCACAGTAAAGATACACAATAGAATTGCTATATAATAGCTGCTAGAATTAATTCATAATGTCGTACGAAACTGATTTAATGTCCTAGTGTCTTAATATCACTACATAGGGAACATATATTTAATTTTAAAACTACCTAAAGTTGTGTATAAGCCCTTTTAAAATAACTAATTGACAAATCATATGGAAAAAACATGTTTTATTTACAACTAATAATACCAAAAGTGTTGTGTGATATCACTAACCTGCTATGAAAACAATTTAAGTCTACGGATGTCCTCTGACAACATCATGAAACAAACCTGTGTGTGTTTGATATAAATAGCTCAATTTAGGCCCGCGCCTCCGAGCTCTGCTGTACCCATAATGCCCTGCTTTATCTGTCAGCTGTGAGGCTGATCTGTGTCCATGTGCTCACACTTCTAAAAGCTCAATCTGTTTCCATATATTCACACTTGGCTCATAAAGAACCTCACACAACTGTCAGAAAGGCTTCAGAAGACCTGGAACACACATGAGGCGTATGGGCTATCGAACGCTTTTGTAAAAGAACAATTTGAACACTCTGCTAAAAACATATCTGCAAATTCCAGCTTTAAATACACAACCTCATATCTGCATCCTACCTCATAATTTAGCTACCTACACACACATTAAGATTTTGGTCTATCTTTGTCTATGTTGCTGGTGACCGCTGTTCTCAAGAATTTAAAACAGAAAATGTTATCAGACTCAGGTTGTGAAATGACTGAATTGTGAAATACTGTGAAACCCAGGTGTCTTGTGTGTGTGTGTGTGTGTGTGTGTGTGCCCGAGTTTACGGAATGTGTGTGTCCACTGTCGGCATCATGCACTCTGGTAATGACTTTAGCATAGGGTGATTCATTTGGTAATAGTCTCCCTCTCTGTGTGTGTGTAAACCCTGGTTCTGCTGTTTCAGAGGCTTACATCAGCCAGCTGAAACTGAAAGAGAGCAAACAGAACTTTCTCAACGACTGGACCGTTTTCTGCTCTCTTTTTCCACTCCTTACCACTTCTCTGTGAGTCTGGGAGAGTTCACAAGCCCCAGTATAACACATCTCTCTCCCTCTTTCTCTCTCTCTGTCAGTAATGGCAGAGTTATGTGGGTATTTTTTGTGAGAGAGAGAGAGAGAAAGAGAGATACAGAGTGAGAGAGAGAACAAGCGTGGAACGGTATCGATAGGTTAACGGACTCTCTCACCCTTTAGATGGATTTGTGAGGTAAAAATAGTTCATGGCTTCATGAAACAGGAACCAAGAATGTGTAATTCTGCCTGGACAGGGTGTGTGTGTGTGTGTGTGTGTGATGGGTGTGGTCTATACAGAAGACTCACCATTCTAGAGTTTCTCTGTGCTATTCTTAGTACAATCATCCTGTCTGTACCCAGACATACTGTCATACCCACACCCAGAACAATCACACAATTAATGAACAGGCTAAACGTTCTATTTGTACTCTTTCATCATTTTACAATTCCTTTTGTAGAAAGTGTGACTGTTATGTGCACATATTGTGTACCACTGGTTATTTTAGCAGGTAGCAAATAGATGCTAATCGAGAATAAATGCTATATTTGCATCATGCCAGAATGAATGTAATTAGGAGATCCCCGCTAGTAAACACTGTTCAACTGTATTTACAAAGTTCAAAACTTTGAACTCAATTAAACACCTGACCTTTGGCAAAATGGCAGCAGTCTCTAGAATAAAAAATATACTATTTAGCTACATACTTCTTTCTTTTATTCGATTTCCTATAAACTCATATGATGTGAAACGCACAAAAAAATGATTTTTTGAGGAAAAAAGCAAGCATGATGGCCCACCGCTAATCCCACCCCCAAAACAGAACCATCACCCCAGCTAACAATTTTAGGTTGTGAGAAAGTTTCCCTAACGCTTCCATTATGTAACAAAAACATTATAAAATGTTATTTTAAAAGTTCTAGAAATGCTCAAAATGTCCAGTTTTGTTGTAATGTTATTTTTTTGTCACAAGAACGTTATTCAAATTTTTTAAAAAAAGGTGACATTTTCAACCATTCAAACAACTAAAAACGTTCTACTAATGTTCTACTAACTGCAAAAACAACATTTGTGTGTTTGGCTAAAAGAATGAATATGGTACAAATGTATGGTACAAAAACAATTAAAACGCCTACACATCTCCCACAAAACACTCACACTTGAAACCAGAGCAAGCCATGACAACTAATTACTTCACAGAAAAGGCTAATCAAGTTAGAGCTAATAGTTTAACTAACCAGCACAACCTCTCATTTTAAAACCCAAAACAGAAAACAGAGACTAACCACAAACTAACTGTGGTGGTGTCTCACCTTCTCTCAATATCTCTCCATCTTTTGGTTAACTGACTTAAGACACAACATACTTTCCCAAACATGATCGTAACAGCACACACTGACTGCATTTATGGCTAATCCTCTCATAAACAGAAGACAGAAAAGAAGACAGAAAAATGATCAATCAAGACATTAATAACATTCGGTCGTGTGTTTCATTCATTCAGTTACAAGAACATCATGTGTTCATACAAAACATTCAAGTTCACTGTTATTATTTAATCAAAACGGGATTATTGTCAATTCTCCACGACACTGTAATGAACACAACACATGGTCTCCCAGGAAACCATTAAGCAAACATTTAACCCTTTATACACAGTATATGTTTAACATAAGACCAGTAAATACCAAAATGTTACCTATAGACAGTAAATACAATGAAAAACAAGCCTTCATTTTAATAGGAACGGTTCAGAATTTCAGTTCTGAAGAAAATGAAAGGAGTTTAGGATCAGTGTGTTCCTTCAGGGCCAAATGTGCCTCTTGAAATCGTGTTTACGCACACACTGCTGTGTATTCACACAAATATCAGGAACTTAAAATGCTGAAGTTCTAGGTCATTTCATCAAAATACACCATGTTCCACATTAACTCAGTCACATTTAAATTTAACATTTAAATTTAACTCAGTCACATTTAAAATGCAGAACTTGGTTTTCTGCATAATGAGCTAGACTTACCAAAACTCAGTTGAATAGAGGACATTTTACATGATTTAATAATCGACCAAAAGCTTCTGCCAGTAAATAAATAAGTAATTAAAACATAATGAGTCATTAAAATGGCTGAAATGCTGAAAACTGACACCAGTAAAAAGAACCCAACGGTTTCTTACATTTTCAATAAATCACTATTTATATTTCTTAACATACACACACAAATTAGACTCACAAGTCTTGAAGTGAGCCGTATGCTGCAGTTTTCCTCCATCAAGATGTGCAGTGTTCCACAAACTCTAGAACTTTCCCTCAAACCCCCTGAAGCTTTACCTTATTGAACAGAATTAATCTGTGTGTGTGTGTGTGTGTGTTCATCGCTAACCCATCCACATACCAAAGACCCCTAACCCCCTTCATGACTTGTCATGTGTAAAGCAATTTATAGATAATAAAAAAAACTGATGTAGGCTTCCATTATCATGTCTAATTTCTGCATCCCATTTAGTTAAAATTAAATTAAGACTTCAAACAGCGCACAGCTCCAGCCCTGGGGGCTATGGGCACTGCATATTTTGTATGCCTCCCTTATTTAAAGCTGTAATCTGTAACTTTTGCCTCTCTACCGCCATCTCTGTTTGAAACATACAACTGCTGGTTATTTTATGTACTTTTTTATTACGCATGTTTAAGTCTAATGAAGTCAAACTGACATTTGCTGGGAAATCGGACCCGCCAACTCAGATAATAAATCATTATTATAAATCGTTGGGAATCAAAGTAAGGTAAGAAAACCGTGTTGAACACTGATCTGTCATGTGCTTGCTCAATAACTGATGTCTGTTCATTTTTAACCAGTAAAAGTTACGGATTGAAGCTTTAACACACCTGATATGAATCTTTAGCAGTTTGGCAGAGAGATCTGAAGAGTGCCCGAGATATGCACAAGCAGATATTTGTGATTCAGAAAGTTAAATTTAGTTCAAGGCGAGCATAAACCTTTCGAATTGTTGCACAGAGATTACCATGTTAATGTGACCTTTCTCGCCTGCTCACTCCTTCTGACCTCAACCTACAGAGGTCACGAAACTCCCACCCGATACACTGAGGAACTGATGACTGCAGATAAATGAATGTGTGTGAGAGGAGGCAGAGAGAGAGAGAGAGAGAGAGAACCGTGCTGACTTTATAAGACACCATTTTAATACATTCGCTCTGATTAACAGCTGCATTTTGAGCAACTGAAATCGGCAGCGGAAAAGAGGCCTGTGCTTACTGCACAAACTGTGCGAGCGTGTGTGTGTGTGCACGCTGCAGTTCTGTGCAACTCCAAATAAGGTCCTGAGTGGCAGCGTCAAGCCTAGTTGGCCTCGAACAGGAAACGTTTAAACAGGAAGTGATGTAAGCACAGCCTAAGCACAGAACCCTTGAGTCATTATCGGAAAGAGACTCTGGGACTTGTAAGAGTCTATATTAACATACTTTACCGTCCAATATAATTCCATACATGGATTCAGAGATCTTCTGATGTCCCCAATCATAAGAGACATATACGTGCCTACTTATCCTAGTCAGATATGTTCCATCCTTTCCAAAATAGTCTACACTATCTAGTGTGCAGTATGCCTTGTTTTAATCTTTTACATGTCTTATTCTTTTAAATCTGACACTTTTCAGTCTAGAATATACTGTCTGTAGCATGTTCTTATGTCTCTGACATTATCAACTAGACTAATGTAATGTATATCCAGTAATGTGTATCTGGATCTACCCCTGAGGTAAGCTTATCTTCACTCTGCAACATGAGCGGCGTGGTAAAAGGTCTGGTAAAACCATCGTGTAAATTAAATTAAAGCGTGCAAAACTACATGCTATGTGTAAGCTATTGCAAATGGGTGTGATTTAGCTATTCTGAAAAAAAAATTAAAGGTGGAATTGGCAATTTCACAGAGGCTAGCGATAGCAAGCTAATTCTAAAAGCATAGGATGGCCTTCCTTAAAGCGCTCTCCAGTCACGTCCCCTTTAAAACACTTGAATGCATACATAGCATCCTGTCATTGCATTCGGATTCAATGCAATGATTGGACGAACATTTTACAGTCCTGCGCTTTCCGCAAAAGATATATATAAATATATATATATATATAACAACTTTTATAACACTATATTATATTAGTGTATATAATACATTAACGCCACTTTATTACTTTGTGATTGCTATCAGAATGCGAAGGCTTTCAACAAGCATAACAAACCACAATTTTAGCACCTAAATGCTAAAATTGCACACATGTAGAACCTGCTTGTCACTGTGCATCATAACCTTATTGTGTTACGTCATATCTATGTCTCTAAACGTAATATGTGGTAAAAGGTGAATTGTAAACATTTGTATAAAATTATATATAATAAAACTCTTTATATACATATAATAAAAGTCTTTATATGCATACATACAAATGTTTGAGATGGTAGTGAAGGTTATTATAAAGTCTAATCAAAATAAACATGCTAACATATTTACGTGTAAATGCACACCAAGAGCCCAGAATAATTTACTTGTTTCAAATTCTTTTTGTTCAACTTGTAAACGTACAAACGTGTTAGTAATTTTAATACATGCCACTTGCAAAAAGGAACATAGCATTACAATATGATTAGCATGCTTTTAGAGGTACTTTTAGAATACTACAGTAGAAGATTACCATGTCGCATTTAACATCTAAAACTAGTGTGTGACTTCTGACACAAAGTACACGTTTTGCTATTATATAAGAATCTTCACACGGTAAAGATATGAGGGTTTTGTTTATATAAAGGCGCTTCACCGAAATAAGGGGGGAAACGTTGCGAGCTACGTGTGACCCACGTGATGGGAGCAAGACGTGTCCGTTTATCCTGTTAGTCCGTGTTCTTACATGTAATCTACCGAAATAATGATTCCTTAATTGCGAGGTGTGACCGAAAACAGAGACTCATGCTGAAAAATACGCGCAGTTGGGTAGGTATTTGGGTGAACACCACGCCTCGACATGGAAAATTGTCTTAAGATTGCGCCATAAGCTCGCCCGGTTCTCTCATAATGACGGACGAGCTGCGGACACGCCGGACGCGCCACTTCTGACGCATCTCATAGTTTCCAGTCCTGAACCCCCTTATCAAGCACGTCTAACCCGCGCCATTACCCGGCACAGAGACGCTAAAATGAACTGGACACGGTCTATTCACTGGAACTTGATGGAAAGCCAATCAGATTTGGTTATAGTGGGGGGTTACGTGTTGTCACCGAGTAACGGTTCAGCCCCTATACAACACAAAACGACACTGCCACACAGATCAGCTTAAGGGACAACAAATAGTAACCTGCCGGAATAGATAGATACATTAAATTATAACGGTAATGCTTTAAAGCTGCATACATAATGCAAAATACAGTGACAAAATGATCTGTCCAGATATTTTGACGCGCAACAAGTTATTATTTGGTGCGTTTGGATGAGAACGGCATCACTGTACCTAAAATTAATTACGCCGTAAAAAGCGCTTTGTCTCTGGCCTACTGTTCACCCGGGGGACTTAGCTGGCAAAAACGTCAAGTGCTTTCCAACTACTGAAAGACCATCCTCGCCCCTTTCAAGCGCCTACGCGTCTCCCGTTTCACCCAAAATGCGCAGCGTTTGGAAGCATTGTAAAATATCCCACTTTTGTTCGCTCCAGCCTGGTACGCGTAGCCCAAGGGTACTCACCGTTTTCGGCATTTTGACTTGTGTTTGATCTCTTCTCTCGCTGGTGTCACAAACTGATCGGATACAATGAAGTCAACAGACAGCCTAACTTTTTCCCATCGGCCGATGTCCACGCTCGAGAGTGAACTGCCGTCACCGCCCTGCTGGAAAAGCTTCTCCGCAAATCGCTCCCCGGATTCCGGACACAAAGTTCCACTTTTCTCCGCGTCTTTGTCGCTCAAAATAGTACGCGCTGGTGGTCCCAGACTCGATTTCCTGCTAACGGAACTGAGTTTTTAAAACCACACCCAGCCCTGCCGATGGAGGCTCACCAAAAAGCGCGTTTTACTAAACTCCGCCCGATCTGCACAGGCCCCGTTATGTGCTGCTGCTTTGTGTCCCACGGACGCGGAGCCCGAACGCGTGCGCTCTGAGAGCGCGAGGAGGGGTATCCCACACCATTCCAGCAGTGACGTAATTTTCCCCAGAAATTCCAAGCCCCTCTTGGCTTCCTCTGTCGAATGGCAGAGTTTGGTACGGGATTGTACTTGAGTGACACAGCGAGACTTTATTTGGGAGAAAATATTCTACCGTTTAAATATTAAAGGGGAATCATTGGTAGTCATTGAGATTTTATAAAAAGGAATAAGAAACGAATAAAAACGAATAAAGGAAACAGACTTAGACCGCAAACCCACGAACAATAAAACCCCCATATAAAACACAAAATAAATGGTGATCTAAAAATAGGCGGAGATCTAAAAATGTACATCTAAACAGTAACTCTGTACATATGTGTAACCATGTGTAAAATTAGATGTCTATGTATAATTATATATTTCTGCTATAATTAGACTGATTGGATTAGGGAAACTTAATGAACAAACTGCAGTGTGAATAAAGAGTTTTAGCTCTAATATATTATATGTACTTTGGTTATTTTAAAGCATAAACTAAACAACCCATTACTCCATGGAAACAGGGTACGTGTACGTGTGACTATTTTGCCTTGTATTTAAAAAACGGAATACGAAATAAGCGCGCCGCACGGAACCACTGTTAATCACTACTGCAGGAGGGAGCGTTTAACGTGCTGCACCGGCGTAACACCGGGATGTGTTTAGAAATAAGAAACATATGAGTCGTGCATCTTTTAGTTGCATAATTGCATATACGGTGTTTAGATACTTGGTTGTAGTAAACAGACAGCCCAGACGATGAAGAATAAAACGACGTCCAAGACGCGTCACGTCGTGGCCTGGATGAACAAAGCGGAGTACGGTCATGTGTTGGAGCATCTGTACTCCAGAGACCCCGCGCTGCAGAAACAAGCGCTGCACAGGATCACTGCGTGGAAGGGCAGGTATGGAGAGCCCTGGGTAAATTTACTGTGACATTTACATCGTGGGTCAAACCGTTGACAGATTGACACCTGCTGTTATTTCGTCTCTTTGTTTAATATGGATTTACCTTGGCGCAGGTGACGACTCAGTGGCCCCTCTAGTGGCCCCTCACAGGCATATTCACAGTGACCCCAAAATGTATATATACACTCGTAAATCACAATGTCTGTATGAATGCCGTTAACAATAACAACATATGTGATATATATTTAAGTAAATGACAGTGACAAATTAGGCTAAACATTTCAGGAACGAAAGTTATAAATAGTTACTAACCTGCATGTCTGTGGAGGACACTCGTGCTGACACAGGGAGAACATGCAAACTCAACACAGGAATAACTCCTGGCTTGAGCCAGGAACCATCCTGCTGTGAGCCAACAGTGCTGCCACTGAGGCACCCAGCACAACACTCTTAATCCTCAGAACAATTACAAAAGTAATTGAGAAATGACTCTGTCTTGCTGTTTGTTGCACAGGTTTGGATTCAACACTCCAGTGGCCGTGGAGAGCACAGCCGACCTGGTCCGGTGTCAGGTGCTGGATAACACAGGTCAGATGGAGTCCAATGATCTGGTGCTGCTGTATGGCATGGCACTGGTTCGGTATGTTTCTCATCCACGCTAAGTCAAAATCAGTGTGTTTGACTTTACTGGAGGTCATGTTACGTTTTACTGTGTGTTTCAGGTTTGTTAATCTCATCACAGAAAAGCAGCAAAAAAGAATCGCCAGACCTTTACGACACTTAGCCAGAAATGTAAGTTACCCGTCAATTCAAGATAATCAAGTTCAATTAAAGTGAGTTCTGACAACAGCTGGTTCTGTGGTTCTGGTTCTGTAGATAAATATCCCAGAGTGGGTGGTAAACCTCAGACATTATTTCACACACCGCAGACTGCCTTCTCTAAAGTGGTGCAGGAAAGGTGAGACACCAGCTGGAGACTGTTCTACACACACAGTTCAGAGAGCATGTCTACTTTACATCTGTTTACCGCAAATGTAGGTGTCTCACACAAACAATAGAGTATCTTTCAAAGTTTTGATGGCACTAACCGGGCAAACGTTGACCAATCCAGTACATTATATACATTTACCAGTATGTGATTTCTGGGTATTGACCCTTGGCATAGCTCTACCAGTTGAGGTATAAGAGCTTTAGGATTATAAGGATTTTATTAGGCATTATAAACCTGCTACCTGGTTAACACACCATTGTCAGGAATGGAATAGATTTAGGGGGTGGACGAAGATTTAGGTGTTGAGTTCCTCTCAAGCTCTTTTGAACTCAGCCGTCTGTATTTAAATGTGTAGATGTGTGTGTTAATATACGTGTTGTTGTGTGTGTGTGTGTGTGTGTGTTCGTCAGGATGTGAGTTTGTGCTGGACTGGTTGCATCAGGTGTATTGGTCCCGCCAGCTGGGCAGTCGGCTAACAGAAGACTGGAACTCTTCATCAGACGAGGAGGATGAGGAGGAGTGTGTTAAACAACAAGACACGAATCTACTCAGCAAACAGAGAGAGATAGAGGGACACAGTGAGTATGAGGCGGGTCAAACCAGAAAACATGACAGTCGCATCACAATTGTATACTGATATGAAAATACAGTGAGGTCCAGATGACTGAGACAAAAACAAACGTACTATTTGTGGCTTATAAACAGTATTTCATAGCTTTAAATGCAAAGCATTACACACTTGTTCCTAGTGTTTAATCTGTACATCATCATATGGAATAATCAATGATGGCTAATTATTTTAAAAAACTTAGTTTGTGGTTCATTTTCCAGAGAAAGCGAGAGCTGCTCATCTCTTACGAAAGAGAACAGTTTCAGGTACGTCCTCCATGACCACTGAGGAAATCTTCTCTTGTGCCTCAGCATTGTGTGTCATTTCCCAGCTCTCCCCACCAGTGGGCAGTACAAGCTTGTTTTTGTTAGACATTGAAGAAAAAACAGTGAAGTTCTTCCACAGTTCGTGATAATCTCAGGAGCAGGATGACCAAGCGCCTTGATTTACCTGGAAGATAAAATAGATGAAGAATGATCACTGATTTACATCAAAGGGTCATATTGATGTATTGAATATTGTAGCCACCCAAAACACCTTAGCAACTGCATAGCATTGCCCCGGCAACCACCCTTAGCACCAGCGCTGAGGAGAGATGGGAGAACAGTGTTTAACGGTGATGTAGGTTGATGTTGAGCTGTAACATGTTGTTTATGACATGTTTATGACAGGTATATGAAGAGCTGGCAAAGCGTGGAAGGCAGCATGGCATGTGGCCGGACGCCAGTGCTGATCTCAGCTGTATTCTGACGCAGATCAAACATGTTGCCACAGATTCCAGGTGTGTGAAGTGAGCGAGTCTATATTACCAATGTAAAATGTCCCATAGACTTAATATTGAACATCTGCTACATCTCCTTGTGTTTCAGAGAGATCATCGCTGATGTTTTAATGCAGGACGGTTTTCTTATTCCTTCTACAGAACAACTAGAATCTCTAGATATTGATCCCTCAGGTACAAAAACACACGTTTACTTCAGTTAAATAGGGACATATCATAGACTAAAAGTGTTTTTAGATGCATTTCATTGTAGTTACTGCAGACAAACCTTAACGTATGTAGATATTTTGCATTTACATATTGCTTTTACAAATGGAGATATCCCAAGCTGTCACCAAATTGTAAATTTTGTCAGAGTTCGCACAGTTCTGGGTTGCAGTAAAACACAAAGTAACTGCTCACACTAATTATGGGTTCTCTCTCTCCGTGTCTCCAGAGGACTCTGTTGATGTATTTGCCCCTCGTCTTCCTCGAGTATTTGCAGTTCTGGTTGCCTTTGTTGAAGATCTTAAATTCATACAACTTTATAACTATCATCCTGGACAAACTCTTCGCCGAGCTCTCAAATGAACAGTCCAGTCACAGAACGTACTACATTGCCTCTTGGATCTCAGAAATTTTACTCTGCAACAGCAAAAGTATGAACCCAAGGTGTCTTCTGTGTGGTGTCTCTATAATTGCATGTACAGTGTATCTAATAAGTATTTGGACACTTAAAAATGCCTGGATGTTATTGGATCAGATACAAAATGTCAAACCAAATAGCATCTGCAATGAATGATGCTGGAACTTTCCTCTGGCAGGTGAATTGAAAGCTCACAGACGGCAGAAACTATCAAAGCAAAGGATCTTTGTGAATAGATTTAAGTTTCCGTGGCAGAATCTCATCTCTGTATGTGTGAATGCACCATGTCCAGCTACACCGTTCCTACTACAACAGTGAGTACATACACAAATATTGACACACAAACACAGCTCAGGTAAAGAAAACTAAACTAACAAAATTCTGTTTAAGGATTTTGAGTGACATGGATAAGCCCCTCCCTCCTGACACACAGCAACACTTGCTTCAGCTCTGCAGCATCTACACGCAGGGTTACCATGGAAACTCCTCTCCTGAACCCTCAGACACTGCTCAGTCAGTATACACCCTACAGAGCCTTCAGGAGAGACTTGCGCGCGATGCGTCGCGGAACACGGACGCCCACTCATCCAACCACGCTCATGCATCTCGACAGGCTCCGCCCACAGAGGAGCTCCAGGAAGAGCTGAGTGCGGAAGATTTACAGGGGAGAAATTCTGCGTTGCAAGGATCTGTATGGAGCGTTTGCACAGGTGACACACACAAGCATACAAACACACACACCCGATGTGACAAACATATTTGATGTTGTTAGTGTCAATCTTAAGAATTTGTTTTCCATGATCAACTTAAAAGTCCAGCGTGTTATTTTTGGACCACTAGTGGCACTAAACGGAATTTAAAAAATAATGCTTTATTTCTTTTTAAACTATCCTAAAATCATTCTTTACTCTCACACAACTGAGCCAGTTTTGTTAAACAAACAGTGCTGGATGCGCCAGAAATACAGTGTTTAAACTTGTCAGGATGTCACCCTATAAGTATACAAATAGCTTTTGTATAGCAAAATATGTTGCTATAGGAGATATAAGTGTTTGAACATTTAAATCAATGTATCCGTAAAGACAGGTTATATGCAAAAGTTATATGCAAACTCAGGCAGCAAATGTACATTTCCATATTTTTAAGTTATATCTAGAATTAGTTTATAACCAGTATAAAACCAGATATAAACCAGTATAAAACTGGTTTATATCTGTGAAACATCAGTGGCTGATTTGACTCTAAGCATAAGTGCAAACCATCATAAATGGTAAAAGAAAATGTCCCTACAAAATACTGCTTACAGCTTTTAATATGATGTTCTTGTGTCCAA
Source organism: Botia almorhae (assembly GCA_036877575.1). Lineage (NCBI taxonomy): Eukaryota > Metazoa > Chordata > Actinopteri > Cypriniformes > Botiidae > Botia > Botia almorhae. Next base: position 30,487 of record JAZGTJ010001389.1, on the reverse strand, counting down.
TCAGATAAGGTCCCCTGGAAACAGTATCCATTAGGAAAGGTTCCAGGACAATTGGAGGACCCCTCCTGTTTTATGGTGGAGTCATATTCTTCATTAACTGTGTTTGACCAGCAGGTGGATCTAGATCAACTCCCCCAGCACCATGGCAACAGGAGGTGAGAGGTGGACACCTTCATGTAAAGTAATCAAAGGAATACGTTGTTAAATACAGTTATGGTCAGCATCTGTGGTCTTCTGTCACTTACCACAGAAAATAATGTGGGCTTTGCCTCAGTTTGTAGGCATGGAAGAGAAACAGCTTTTACAGTAATGTACTGACAATATAAACCTAACAGGCAACTTGGTTAGTTGAAATGTGAAGCTGTTTTTTTAATTATTCAGTAAAATCGTGTTATTTGTTTTGCCGTGTTACAAGTAGTTGCGTCATGTCTCTTTCCATGTCAGAAGTTGTAATAATAGGATTATGACTAGTGTAGAATAATAAGTGCTTTAAAGGGTTTCATCTTTATTTACAGTGTTGCACTTCAGAGCAGAGGGGCCACTGGATCGGAGGGGCGGCTTTGGACTCACAATGACCTCAGCAAACTTAAATCTGGACTCAAGCTATTCTAACACACTTTATTCAGCTCAGATATTCAGCAGTCTGAAGTTACTGCCGACCCTGAACTATAAACCATATCGTAATAAAAACAAAAAACATTTGGAGGCTGAGATGGACTGACGCTCTTTTCAATATACAAACATATAATCTCCCGCTTGTTCTCTCTTGGACCAATGTGATGCTCTTGTGCGCTTCCCAGTTTAAAACGGAGTCATTTTTGTTTTATAATTGATGTACATGTTTGTTACTGAGAGGAATTTCAGCTGTCTGTCTTCCCCTAATATAATTTTCCATGTCAGCTCCGTACGATCCTATAGCTCGTACTGTAGACAGTTACGATTTGCAATTCCTTGCAATGTCACAAGTTTATAGTGTTGTTGCTGTTTGAGAATGTTGGGAATGTATGTACATTTATTTTTTTTAATTGATACAACAAAATAGCCAAAATAAAGTTTTATATTGTGTATTCGGAATATGTAAGTAAATATAAACATCCATGTGGGCTGACAGGTGTGTACAATCTCTTTACATATGACATAAGTAGCAGTGTTTGCTAACGGATTGCTGATTTCTGTAAAGTCTAATATAGCTGAGTCTGTCTCAGCTTTCAGTAACTTCATAACCTCTTAGCAAAGGCTGCAGTACACTGTGGCAGACCGGTTTACAAAACACTGATCAGGGATCTTAAAATTTCATTTTCAGCAGCTCATTTCTAATGTTGGAATCCACAAAAAAGCCAAGCTGCACTTCTAATTGTTTTTATATTTCTAATTGTTTTTTGGTGTTTATTTATAATGTTTATCCTATTTAATTAGTTGGGCCAAGTTGCTGAACAC